>JZLH01S0601356.1:120103-135311 GCA_001188425.1 Eucidaris tribuloides
CTGAAAGACACCTCTCCTTTTTTCCAGGTCAGCAAGTTAACCTTCGATTTGTTGTGCTTTATATCCGACAAAAGTTACCAATGATTACTTGGGCGTACAAGGATACGGCTCATCCGTTCAAATGAATGTTAGGCAGTTAGGATCCAACACACATCAAACAAGTGGAGAACGTGCAAAATGTGCGATCGCTAGTCCAGGAGCTGTTTACACGTGTCCTGCTTCTCAAACAACAACCGACTGTACGAGACAGTGTAAACGTGACCTTGAGGGGTGTTTACTGGGCTCTGGGCCACTTTAAACAGCTTTTGTCTAATCCGTAGGCAACCTTTGCGTAACTGTGAACAGGACAATTAATCCGTGCGACAGACAGCGTTGGAAATCTGTGAGCCTCCGTGAATGATGATGCACGAAAGAGTCGAAAATGGGTCAGTATGAGAGTGAAAGGGAAAACAATTCACCTCAAGGGTTCTTGACACCGAACGTACAAAAGTGAAACACCCTTACGTTCACGTCGCTCGCAATAAATGAAATCAGTAAATAATACCAATTCAACTTGAAATCATTTGAATACACTAATAGAGTACTAATTCAGGCATGCAACGGAAATGTACAATTGTGTACCGCGATCCAGTTAACTTTGATGATATTTTGTTGTATAGACTACAAGTGCTGGACACTGCCAACTCTTCCTAGGTAAGCAACGGGTGTCCTCCTACACAAGTGACACGAGATTGACTCCAATTTTTGGAAGTTCATAACGGAGACGGCGATTTGGAAAAGAGGGCGAACGTCGCGCAGACGGCAGTCGATTCGACCAGTCTCTGCATCCAAAACGAACACGTCTGCCAGGGATTACTCAAAGTGCAATTTTCATTAATAATAGTTGCATGTCATAATGCTCAGCGGTATGATTCCAACAAGTGTAATCCAATCAAAAAGTATGACAGTTCGACATCCAATCAGGTGTTCGTTAACATGACAACAGACCCAGCTACGGCGATGAATGACAAGTCTTCGTCACGGAACGTGATGTGAACTGATTAGCGATCAAATAGGGTGCACTCCATGCAGCTATGCCACACACACGCACATTGTAGCATCTAGTCTTTATCTCAACCTGATAAAAGTGTTATAGCAAAGTTAGTTCATTCATGTAGCATACTACTGAAAACTTTAATCCTGCACATTAAAACACATACGGTAATCTATTCAGCCCAATATTCGGTGTTGGAATTATGGACGCAGAGACAGTTTTGCTGTAGATAAACTTCAGAAGTCTTACAGCTCAGACTACAGTTATTGGAGCTAAATTTCACTACTGCGTCGAAAGGTGGCGTAATCACGCAAACACGGCACAGGGAAATTAAGGTTCCACACAGCGAGAGGGAGGGTCTTAGGAAATCAACTTTTAAAAAAATATGTGCTTTAAATTTAGGGATGTGTTCCAGCAGAGACAGGAACCAATAATATTGTTGTATCATTTAAAAAGTATTCTGCCCTTCAATTATCTTACCAGCACGATAGTGTTGACCAGCGTTGTCCTGAAACAAGGCAACACCCTCCGATGTTCATGAAGATTTGTGCCTCTCCACCTGCAAGATCTGAAACCATGGCAAGATCATATTCAGGATACTAGGTCTTAGATATATCGGGACTTTTTTTTGCAGTCTTTTAGCGAAATATCATGGAATGCTCCATCATATCACGGCAGCCCCTAATTCAAAGACAAATCCAAACTTCTAAATAATTTCGATGAGGCGAGTGAATTTTTTTGTTTCGATTTTCGCAAGTAATTAGGCGTGTTAAACCTTTAGGAAGTTAACTTATAGTAGTAGTAGTAGTAGTAGTAGTAGTAGTAGTAGTAGTAGTAGCAGTAGTAGCAGTAATGGAAGTAGTGATAGTAGTAGTAGTATAGTAGTAGTAGTAGTAGTGGTAGTAGTATAGTAGTAGTAGTAGTAGTAGTAGTAGTAGTAGTAGTAGTAGTAGTAGTAATAATAGTAGTAGTAGTAGTAGTAGTAGTAGTAGTAGTAGTAGTAGTAGTAGTAGTAGTAGTAGTAGTGGTAGTAGCAGTAATAGTAATAGTAGTAGTAGTAGTAGTAGTAGTAGTAGTAGTAGCAGTAGTAGTAGTAGTAGTAGTCGTAGTAGAAGTACATGTAGTAATAGTAGTAGCATTAGTAGTAATAGTAATAGTAGTGGTAGTAGTAATAGTAATTTTAGTAGTAGTAGCAGTAGTAATAGAGAAGTAGTAGTAGTAGTAGTAGTCGTAGTAGTAGTAGTAGTAGTAGTAGTAGTAGTAGTAGTAGGAGTAGTCGTAGTAGTAGTAGTAGTAGCAGTAGAGGTAGTAGTAGTAGTAGTAGTAGTAGTAGTAGGTAGTAGTAGTAGTAGTAGTAGTAGTAGTAGTAGTAGTAGCAGCAGCAGCATTATTAGTAGTAGTAGTATTAGAAGTAGTAGAAGACGTAGTGTTTGTGGAAGTACGGGTAGTAAGTAGCAGTATTATTATTAACATGGGAAGTAATATCACTAGTAAGACGAAATTTGTTGTTGTTTTACTGGTAATGGTGCTGATGATGAACATGATCTTGATTATCATGACGATAATTGTGGTGATGATGACGTTTGTGGTGATGATGATGACGATGATGATGATGATGATGATGATGATGATGATGATGATGATGATGACGATCATAACGATAACAAATAATATCTGTAAAGTTATTAATGCAAACTACAAAAATGTTCATCACTGAAAATGTTCAACGATGACAGCATTCGACGTGTTTTTACCTCACCAACCAACACTTTTGCTCCATATTTTACACCATAACAGCATATGGTTAAAATGTTAGGCGTCCATCTAAAGTGTCTGTAACACGCGATGTAATTATGTTAGACACAGGCACACTAAAGTTCAAGGTTTCTCAAGCAGGTTGAAGGTCATAATCTGGAAAGGTCGTTTAATTTACTTTCGCTCCTTTATTGTAAACTACCACGACAAACTAACAATAATAAAATCTGAAGTAGATACATTTTGTCAAGGATATTTAAAGACATTACTAAACACAAAACTGCAACTGTGTTCTTGTGTTTTATTACGCTCTTTTCAGGAAGATGATTGCAAAGACCTATTCAAGCAAATATTACCAAAAGCAGTGGAAATATAATAATGGGTTATTTAAGTCATATACTACCGGGATGTTTGCAAAATGTAAGACTTTACTATACAAGGTCAGAGTGTTTGCCTAATGATTTCATGTTACCTTTACAGGTAGCATCAAAATTCGTTGGGTATATGTCACAAACTTTAAACCAGTCATTTTTGCAGGACTTTTCAATTCTTCAACCAGTGCTTAATGCATAAAACGGGAAGTTTGTGGGGGCCAAGTTCTCTTTAACAAGCGCGCCCTCTCCTGCTGAACGACATATTGTAGATAGGAAGAATTGAAGTCTGTTTGGATTTCCACAAACAATTAGCACTACAGTGTCTGTAATTCCTGACCTTCCTACCTACCTACCTTCCTAGCTATTCACTTATCTATCTATCTATCTATCTATCTATCTATCTATCTATCTATCTATCTATCTATCTATCTATCTATCTATATATATATCTATCTATCTATCTGGAACATAATTAATGCCTCAGGATTGCCCCTCCCCACAAAAATTATTCGTTTACAAATGTTTGTGTAAGAACACAAACAGTTCATGCTGTATTTGTGTCATTTTGTTTTCGATGTCGATGCATGGGATTTGGAACTGAGGGTCATGCGATAGTCTAAGTCATAGACTGCTCTTTAATTTACCCCAATCCCGAGCGTAGCGAGCTGCGAGATACCGATTTAGAATTAGGGTGAAAAAAGAGAGGACAGTCTAAGACTTAGACTAGTCATGCGACGAACACATACATCGTAACCCAGTTTTCAACGATGACTCGACTGAATCATTTTTACTAGGAATCCCGAGTAATATTCTGCAAATATATACTTAATTAATGTATACGACACTGCATAAGTGATTGTTAAAAAAGGAGTCCCAGACCAAAAAATGTTCTATTTTGGCCATTTGAAGCCACACGGGGTTTACATCGTTATTACAAAGGCGACAGCATTTACAGTATAATGCTGTTTAGCACTGCAGCTGAAAATAAATTTAATTTGTACACCTCTTGCGCCATTCTGAACCCTAAAAGGAGGATGCAAATTCGTATTTTATGGTTCGAATTAAACTTTAATTAAAACTAACGTACCATTGTTACAAAAAGAGGGTTTTTAATTGTAAGCCCCCCCCCCCCGTGTCCGTAATGTATCAATTATTATGATGATGACATCACCATGCAAGCGCGAAAACGTACGCCTAAAAACCGAAAGAGATACCCGGCAAATTATGCTTTACGCATGCATTACCAAAAAAGTCAATTTATTTTAGCTAGTATTTATAGTTTATTGCCACAATCACCTACATGTCAAGGTTTATTACTACTTTTGTTTGATATTTTTTTTTTTCATTTTTTTTTGTGTTTAGTGTCATAGTTTTCGATACCTTTGAAATAAGAAAGGGAGGACGGGAAGGGGGACAAGGTGGGGACGAGGAGGGCGAGGAAGAATAAAACAAAATATAAAAAAACGGTGACGGGTATATAATGTTTCAAAAAAACGGAGGTAAAATCATAAATACATGCACACACACATACATACAAAACATGAGTACATGAAGGTCAACAACCCAAACAAATCCAATGAATCTCATCTGCATTATATTCGGGAAGTATATTGTTATGCAGAATGCCCCAGCATTCATTTATTACAAGGTAGTACCAAGGAGGTGGGGACGTTCACCCTGGTAGTACCCTACCTCATCTAGCCCTGCACTGACATTCATGATACACTTCTTTCATTCATGGTAGTATGTTTGTATTGTGTTTGTGTCTGTGTCTGTGTATGTCTGTATAAATATATGAGTCTGTTCTTCTTGAAGGGTCATGCATTTCCATTTTTTTCTATTTTCACATAAAGTTTAAGATTTATTTACTCTTATCAGTGATCTTTATTTGTTACAAATAATTCATGCTATGTTTACTATGTTAATTTTATTGTAATAATTTAGATTCTAAAAGTAAACAAATTTAATAAAATTAAGCAATTATATATTGACTACGGTATTATGTTTATTGTAATTATCATTACTTATTTACATAATATTTTATTGTATTGTCGATTGAAATTATTTTGTTACACTGATTTATTTTATGTTTAACAATAAAAATAAAATGTAGTGAAAATGAAATTTTATATAATATATGTACGCATGTAGGCCTATGTGTGTGAGTGCATACATGTCTATTATATGTGTGTGTGACTATGTGTGTATGCATGTGTATTCGTGTGTACGTGCACACCTTAGTCAAAACATCACAAATCATTTAGAATACATTTCATAGTTTTCTCCATTTTTATTTGAAAGTGACATGTTTCCATCCGTTTATATACAAAATGATTTGGTTTTATCATATTTACAGTACACTAACTCTTAAAACATGTTTAAACAATTACAAATATTGACAAAAACATACAATACTCTCACTACCTGTATAAACAAGAATTAACAAAACTGGAGATAATCTAAATTAAATCTGTTTTCCTATTCGACACCACTTACTACTGACTCGTAATCGAGAAATTTTGCAGGATGTGTTGGTGAGGCGCTGGCAAATCGTTATCATTTTTAACACTTTTGCCGACCCATCTCTTTTTCAAAAATAGCAAAACGATCATAAACATAATAATAATAACAAAAATAACAATAATAAATGAATAATTAAATAAATAAATACATACATGAATAAACAAATGCATAATTAAATAATAATGATAATAATCCTTTCATTTTATTTCATTGTATTTCGTTTTTCAATCTTATTTCACGTTATTATTATTGATATTATTATTATTATTATTATTATTATTATTATTATTATTATTATCATTATTATCATTATTATTATTATTATTATTATTATTATTATTATGATCTTATCAAATTGTATTTTTTTGTTATACTTCCATGAAGATGATAAAAGCTTGACTTTGCAATTTAAATACATTTTCAAGTATTCAAGAATCAAGAGAAGAAGAAGAAAATGTTACATAAAAAAATGTCTCATTGTACAAAATGTACTGGGACATTATGATCTGACATAACGATCCACTTCGACAAATTGTCCGCAGACAAAATATGTAGGGCCTACGTACCAGTTTTGAACTCAAACAATGTATATAAAACACGATAGTATTACGGCACGATATCCGGGCTACATGAAGAAATACATAGCATTAGCTTATCAAGAAATTACGGAGATTGATTTGGCAGTGGGTGAAATACTTAGTATCTTTTTTTTTATAATTTGAATCAAAGAAGGCAAGATTTAATTTTCTATTACGTCGCATTAACTGCATGATATTGCATTGCACAAACGATACAACACGTTCAGAAACGTTTGGAGATGTTATAATTCAAATTATAAAACAATTTTGAGAAACGACGGGTAAAACTTTCATCTATTCATAAACCTAAATTAAATAATTGTAAAATAAATCAAAGTTCGATGCGATTGTAATATTCCCCACATACAAAGTATGAGCACGATAACAAAGAAAAGATTGCAAGCTCACTATTATTTCAGTGTGACGGGGTGATACTATATACAATGCACCATGTTATATTACAGTCATTTTGATAAAACGAAGGAAGTAATAAAGACCAGATTGGTAAGGTAATATATAAAGAGAAATGAACAGGAAAGCATTCTTATAACAATAAAATAACAGTATAATGATAAACGAAAATGTGGTATTTACATGCGATCCTCTTTTCATATAATTTTATTAGGCCTTTTGTAGTCCTGTTTTCATATCAATTGTGTACAAAGACCTCTTATATGGTTTCTCTTGGTTCAAGAAGAGGACCGTATATAGCTTCCTACCGGTTCTACTAAAAGGAACATCAAAAATAAACCAATTTAATCTGACGTGAGCCTGTACCACCAATAACACCGAGCACAGGCAAGTAAATGTAATTCTGTTTTGACGGGGTTTTGTTGTGAAAAAAAAATGTGCAGTAGTTTAAGGAGTATGGTAGATGTTGATGCTGTGGTGGCAAAGTAATAGCAACCATAGAAGTAGTAGTTATAGCAGTAGCAATATAGTAGTAGTAGTAGTAGTAGTAGTAGTAGTAGTAGTAGTAGTAGTAGTAGTAAAGTAGTAGTCGTAGTAGTAATAGTAGTAGTAGTAGTAGTAGCAGTAGTAGAAGTAGTACTAGTAGTAGTAATAGTAGTAGTAGTAGTAGTAGCAGTAGTAGAAGTAGTACTAGTAGTTGTAATAATAATAAAAGTAGTAGTAGTAGTAGTAGTAGTAGTAGTAGTAGTAGTAGTAAAAGTAGTAGTCGTAGAAGTAGTAATAGTAGTCGTAATGGTGGAAGTAGTAAAAGTAGTAGAAGTAGTAGTAGCAGTAATAGTAGTAGTAGTAATAGTAGTAGTAGTAGTAATAGTAGTAGTAGTAGTAGCAGTAGTAGTAGTAGTAGTAGTAGTATTAGTAGTAGTAGTAGTAGTAATAGCATCAGTAGTCATCGTAGACAAGTAGAAGTAGTAGAAATAGTAGTGTAGTAGAAGTAGTAGTAGTAGTAGTAGTAGTAGTAGTAGTAGTAGTAGTAGAAGTTATAGTAGTAGTGGTATTAGTAGTACAAATAAAAATTAAAGTGTATGAACTTCATCTCGGCTAGCTCAGATGCGTAACAAAACAATTTTTCTACTAATTGCTGTAATTACGTTGTTTTGATACATTGCAAGAGGGTAATGCAAAAATTCCATGTACATGTATACAGAGATTGGCTGTGGTAATTTAAAAGGATCGATTGTGGCAAATTGTCTATCTCTTTAAAAGTAATCAGTTTGGCAGGTTTTAGGCAATGGTTAAGATACGAAATAATTGTAGAATCCAAAGTTAACGACAAGAACCCAATGAGTCAAGGAATGAATTGTTTAAAGTACGTGCACCTCATCCGTTTTCTGTTTTTCTGGTTTGAAAAGTTACTTGGACTTTTGATGATCTAACTAGCCGCCAAATCTATCTTTACCGTTCGTGTCATTTTGTGACAGCATACACAAGTATACCACTGAATGACTATTATTTCTGGCGACGCTAGTTGTGGCATCCTCACCAAAAAGCAAATAAAAAAATCGAGGCGGAGGCATCAGGGCGTGTAATAGTGTGCCACACAGGAACGAGTTGGCGGTGCTTAGACGCAAGAGTCGCTCGATTTATTATCAAAAACATGTCGCCATAATCTGTGTTGTTTGTGTTGTGGTGGGGGGGGGGCACTCATTGGGACACCACACTCTTGTAATACTGAGCTATGTAAAATTTCAAAATCGTGAGGGGACATGTACCCCCCCCCCCCCGGATTTGCGCCCATGCAAGGAACCAGTGCATAATGGACAAGTCAGAATTTTGGTCATACCTGATCTCGATGGAATAGAGTTGTAGAAAGTTCTTTAGGTCTCAGTAAGCCTCACTGATTAAAATGACATGAACGTGACTAATAGTGTACATGATGAAAGCCTAAACAATGCTATTTGCTGGTGCCTCGACATTAATTGTTCCGGCGACAGTTGCTTCGGTGACAATATCTCAAAAGGCAAAGAGTTATGATAAGCGTTGCCACTGGGTCTCCAGTTCATAGTAGGATTATGGTTAGTGTTTGGGTTAGGGGTAGGGTAACTGTTAGGGTTGAGGTAAGGGTTAATGCATGAAATTATCGTAGGAGCAATTGTCGCTGGAGCAATTGCTGGACATTCTATTAGCTACCGGTGAATTATATTAAGACGAATATTTCTGCGATGTCGTGTTACACAAGGTCTGCTGCTTCAGACGCAATTATGGTGTAGACGCTGGCGGAAAACAAAAAGACAAACGCGGCGCTTTTTGCGATTGAAAGTACCTAATCGCAGGATATGAACTATTTTGATGTGTATTTCAGGTGTTAACAGTCCAAACTCGTTGATATATGTGATGCGATTTTGGGAAGCCGAGTTCTTGTTGCGTTTACATAAAGGTAAATGACATGATTGGGGGTAGTCCTCAACTTGGGCTGAAACTACTCTAGAATCAAGTAAACTATGCAAGGATTCTCCTGTGAAAATCTTGTAGTCAAACGTTGACTCATTCTAAAATAAACAATGTCAATATTACTCGTAGCAGGGAAACCTGCTGTGTGGCTCTCTATGGGGCTTATTTTTATCGTGCCCGGATAGAATTAAAATACCCCTATGTTTATGCTTGATTCTCCTTAAGTAAACAAATTACAGACAAATCCTTCCAGGTGGGAGATCCACTCCTGCTTGTGTATAGTTGGTATATATTTCAACTGATTTGGTTCTTGAGGCATTTTCAAGTGTTCCCAATCATGTCACTAACCTTAAGAAAATGCCACTCTTTCGCCATTTCATAGGAATACAATGACATAAATTGTTATAACTCCTTTCTCGTCTTGAAACGCTCCATGATATATTTTGGTCCCCGCATCGCGACAACGTCGTTATCGAGACTTGCACATTGCTAGCAAAAATACTTAAACGGAATGCAGTGATGACAAAAAGAATCGATTTCCAGCTGACATGGAAGAATTAGTAGGTGATCTTAAACGTCCTAGCAAAGTGCTCCGTTTGTTTCACAGGCAGGTGTGCCATTCCTCAAAACATTATTATTTTCTTTGTTCATCTTGTCTTTTGCAAAGTTATCGTGTTCTTCTGCGGGTTTTGCGTCAGGAATTGAAATCGAAATCGAAGGGTTATTACTCGTCGTATTTCCGGAAGTTTTCGCCTCCGTGTCGGCCAATCTCCGTCTCTTTTTCGGCACCAGTTTTGCAACCCAACCAGCCTTCGTGGCCAATCAGAGTGGTTGATTCGTGATGCTCGGGGAGTTCGCGGTTAGGCCAATGAGAAGGCTGGAGTCAGCGACATATTGGAGTCCCTAACAGGCTGGAGGGCATTATTCTTCTTGTTTTGAGGACCGTAGGCACCTTATCGTTGTCACCGTACCGTTTGAACTGACCGGCGAGATGCCCGTTCGTGTGTCTCGTCACGTGATCCTTTGTGATAATGAAACGACACGCTGGTTTCGGTTGCGGCCATCGCTTTGACAGGACGAGTGAATGTTGTATTTTTCCGCCGCCAGCCCTTGAATCGTCTCTTAATGACATCTGAACCTGTGAATGGAACCAGTATATAAGAATTGTAATTCCATGGACACTGCTATCAATCGTTTAATTTACGCATGCAAGAACGCTGACTACAAAAGAACAACTCTCCGTTTTCTACTTTACTGCATTCATTAAAATAACTTTAGATGGTTTCTATTATTTTATTTTCATATTTGTCCCACACATTCACAAATAAGCAACAATTGATTCTTAAAAAATATGACCTTTTTATTAAAGATGTTTCATAAAGGTTATTCTCCTTCATGCAAATGCCATGGAAGAGATGAATAAATGATCAGTAGGGAAAACGTGATCACATCTAATGTAACATAGAGTTCAAGAAGCCACAATATCACGGATCTTAACATATATTAAAGAATCCAGGGGTGGGGTGGACTTCAAGAACGTCAGTGGGGATGAAATTCTTATCAAAGTAAACAATGCTTTAGCATGTAGATTTGTTGTTGTAATTTGGGTAATTTGGAGGTATAGAGGAGAAATACCAGGATGGCCAGTGTCATTATGATTAAATTGGTTTACTTCAAACTTGTCTTGTTAAAGGTGTTTGTTATAAAAAGCCGTCAAGTACCCTTTTTTGTCATGGAAGTGCCAACAGAAAACTTTACATTTTGTTATAAGAATTTCATACAGTGCTGTGAAGGTCCCCATGTATACGCCACTATGATGTTATCCAATTTTAGTTCTCTTTTTCCAATAAAGGTGAATTGCATGGATGACTGTGATTTGAATAAAAGGTAAAAGGGGTAAAAATTGGTGGCTTATCATTTTGGATAATCGCCTTCAAGACACTATCTCACAACTTTATCCTCCCTAATCAATGGAACATATTACGCCTGCACAGGTATGCACCCCCTCCACTCCCTGAGGAGTATTCCTAGCCTGACTCAAGCCAATTTTGCTAACAAAAGGATTTTACAGGTATACCCATTCGTATACCTGCAGGGTGAAGAGAGAAATTGTGGTTGAAGTGTTTTAACCAAGACACAGACGCCGAGACGAGACTCGAACCAGGGATCTCTCACTTGAGAAACCTCTGTCTTATCCACTAAGTCACGACTCGTATAAAATGTATCAACGGGTGTCTACTCACTTCTTGATTCATGTACACGTAGATCAAAGCCACGAAGAAACCTTGCGTAGATTGTATTAATGCATTGATGTATCTGTAAATATACGTTCCCACGTTTGGTTGCTCCGGGCTTGGTTCTAGAAGTAGCATGAAATACGCTGCTCCTAATAACGGCAGTAATATGATGATTGCTCGAACACCTTTCCTGGAAAACAATATGAGAAAAATGACCAAAGATGTTGGAATGTCCTTAAAATGTTTTTAAACGGTCAGTGTAAAGGGGTAATGTCAGCTTAAATTTTAAAAGGTATGTTCACAGTATAACAATACAGTTTGAAATTATTTCTTATTCCAACTGCTACATGTACGGGTCGCCACTAGCCACAGTAGATCATAATTTTTGTTCAGTTTCCCTTTACACGCCGCATTCTTTTTTTTAGTGTGTAGCTGATTTGTGACTTGCGATACCGTGATAAAGTAGCACATCTTCTGAAACATAAACATAGAAAAAAAAGTTCCCTTCAAAGTATAAATATTTAAACATTTGCAACATGTGAAGGTCATAAACCATTTGATTTTTTTAGGACACTTTACCTTCATACTTTATATCATAATCATGATAATGATATGGCATTTTTTCTTACTTCGGGTTGTACGACTATATTAGTGTAACGTGGTGACGGGTAACATGTATTTGCACACAAGAGTATGTCTACCTCAAGAACTCACTGCTTCTTGAGTTGCAAGGCCTTGAGTACCCTATGGACAATCTTATGTTCTTTAATCAGGAATACCCTTACAAACCTATGCTTAACCTCTTTTGCACATAGACACCCACCGTATGCCCTTGAGACCTTCATGACGGGATTTGACAGGGTTACTAGCTTTTAGGACGGGCAGCTTGTTCAGCCTTGAGTTTCAAACCCGTGTCACTCCATCGTACTGGAAGAGGGTTCTTCTTACAGTAATGATAAACCAGGTGGCTACCTGGTATTTTGACAATTTTGACCTTGTTTGACTTGGTAGAACCTGCATCCTCTCTCGTCACCTCACCATCCACATATTTCATCTGCTATGCAGCTGCAGAAAATGCCGTATCCTTCATGTAACCCGCAGTATTCCTTCTTACGGGTATATGCCTAAATTAAACACACCTCTTCTTACTAACTTTGACCATGAACTGACCTATTTGTTCTCAGCAAAAGTCTCAACCATTATGCGAACTGTAACTCCTCTTCCTGTCTCTATTTTAATGTGCATGTCTTAAATCCACTCAACATAACTTGGTTCTTTACCGAGGTTTAAACTTTCGTATTCGTTATTGGTGACACCCTTCTATCCTAAACCACTCCATCCACTCTCCTCCAACCAACCCATAGCTCCACCCATAGCACTCAACGCCAAATAAGTCATAGGTACCAACTTCAGGATGCAGAAGGGAAATAATTGTGAATAACTTTAAAGCCAACTTCAGGTCAAATCCAAGTAACTGCTACGCGCGCGTACTTCGTTCCCCTACTTGATATTTAACTCTCTTCTCTCAAAATCCCTTTCGACATATCCCGCTCTAGCTGCATGTGAACATTTATCGCTTGCATCCCTGCTCGATTCCTGTCTCACACCTCCCATAGCCTCGCTATCATGCCAGGTAAAGCATCTCTACCTTTGTCAGTGCAATGTTGCCTTTAGCACGACCAGCCACTGCTCAAAATCGCTCGAAACAAACTGGTATTTACGTGAGCCCCCGAGGGATTCTGTCCTATACCAAAGTAAGTGACCACGTCCTTTTTGGAATAAGAAAGCGAGGACGAAGCACTGTCAAATGCATGCACATACAAAAGGCTCAAGCACTTTTGCCACTAGTGGATTATCGTGAACTGTTTCAGTCAATATTCAGTAACCTGTTCTGATTTTGAGGCTGGATCGGATGAGACTTGCAAGAAATCTCATTCTACTCACACTCACGTTGATACGAATAAACGTACTTCATCTGCAAGTGTTTTCTACATAACGTTGACTCATTAATAATAAGAGAAGAACGAACTGCTAGTTCGGGTTCAGCAAAAAGCCAGATATCATAGCTTGACGGAAATTTTCCCTAAGAATCTACACAGCACCATAGATAACTCTGACTCCTAACTTACCTGCCTACACTTATTATTTTTTGCCTACCGAACCAAGCCTTGGGTAGTAATTTATGTCAAACCATGGACTTAATGCGAAACAAGTGGAGTATTTTCAGACCTAACTGTGGGAAAGTGTATGGGCCTCAATCGTAAAAACTCAGGTCTTACACCTATTTGGCTGCATATCTCTTAGTTCCGAAAGCGACCTGTAAGAGAGGCATTGAATCGCTTTATAAAGCAAAGCAGAAGACTTTGGAGTTGATAACCTGGTTATTACTGAAGACTTTAATTGCTGCAATTACTTGGATCACTGGATATTACACGCTGATCAACCATTCGACAAAGATTTCTTGATACAACTCTAGACTAATTCCGCCACTTGAAACCAGCCTAATAGATAGAGAGATGGCAGGCGGCAAATACACTAGACTTGATACGACGAACCTTGAAAGAGACAGTAATGTGTCCGCATGACAGCACACTAGGAAAAAGGACCATATAGTGATTCATTCACATAACTAGAGTCTTGCAACCTCAACGTCACATCCCGAATGCTTTTTTCAGAGGACAGATATGAATAATAAATGCTTTGTACAGGATCATCATAATTTGAGGCCCGTCGAGGAAATCAGGATGTAGAAGACAAATATAATTCCTTAAGTGAAAAAAATGACAGATTGACCGGATAAGTTTGTACCTAAGTCCACTGCATCTTCAACTACTAAAGCACAACCATTGTGGATGAACGCAGAGTTAAAGCTGCAATACGAGGAGTCCAAATGGCCGAGTGCTCATCAAAGCAGAGGTAGGCTCAATCTAGATGTCTTCTTTAATCGCGTAAAAATGAACTACACAAAATCAACCCAAGCTAAAAGGAAGATCGAAGTCTAAGCTTTTATTCAGAAGGAACACAAAAATTCCGCCAATGTTTCTGGAAGTACTGTACAAATTAAGCTCAGGATAAAACGAGAAACATATTTATTCTTCTTACCTAACAAGATGGATCATTGACCTCCGCATGACCAGGAGAAAGCAGTTACTTCTTTTGAACAAGACTTTCAGCTCGTTTTATTTAAGGAAATGTTAAACATCCAGAAAATATAGGCCATCAAATTCAACCAAGCTTTTCACTAATCTATTGCACTGAGAAATCCACAGAAAGTTCACGTCACTGGACCAGTCAAGCCTATCAGGCCCAGATGGGTACAGCTAAAGTACTTAAATAACTCAGAGAATATGTTGCCCCAATACTCTCAGAACTTGTCAACTCATCTCTGATGACGGAAAGGTCCATACAAAGGAAGTTGGCAGTACGTAGTACCATTACATAAGAAGGGGGAAAGACGGCGCCTGAAACGATCGTCCAGTTAAGTTTACAATGTAAGTAAGCAAAATAATGGAACACCTGTTCGAAAGAAAAAGTGCAATAATGAACAAACATCTTAGTCCAACACCAACATGTTTCCGTAAAGGAATCGCTGTCATGCTCAACTCTAGAAAGTGATGAAGATTGGAGGAACTACTGGATGATGAAGGCATGTGAACGTATGTACCTTGACTACCAAAAAGCCTTCGACAGCGTTCCTCACAAAAGAACGTTGAAGAAGTTGTATGCTTATCGTACCATGGTCTCCAAGGAAGGTTCTCCCAGTGGAATAAGCATTAATATCACAAGACAGAAATCAGAGAGTGAAGTAAACTGCCTTCTCACACTTGTACCTTCACTCTAGTGGAATTA
>JZLH01S0601365.1:26775-38730 GCA_001188425.1 Eucidaris tribuloides
CTACTACTACTACTACTACTACTACTACTACTACTACTAATAATAATAATAGCAATAATAATCATCATCATCATCATCATCATCATCATCATCATCATCATCATCATCATCATCATCATCATCATTATCACCATCTTTTATTTACCCAGGGTAGCTACTTCAGTGAAATAGACTGTTTTACCAGTAGGCCTTGAATAACACAAATGTTATTATTACCCTTCTCTTTGCTATAATGCTGAGCGGCTGGCTAAGGAGCAGAAGGTTTTTAAAAGTCTTTGGTATGACCCGGCCGGGGCTCGAACCTGAGACTTTCTGAACGTGAAGTGAAAGCTATAACCACGAGGCCATCACGCTGGCACAATATGTGTAGATATGACAGATCAATTTTACAACAAAACGCACTTTGTTCAAATCGAATACATTAAGTTAATATTGGATTATATTATACAAAATATACTGATACGAGAGTCTCTGGTTGGAACTATGACTAGCCCTAGGTGACATGGACTGTACTATTTTCCCGAGAGGGGGGGGGGGAGCCCCGAGGGAAAATAGCTAACAGTCAACGTAACCGAGGGCGTCATAGTTTCAAACAGAGACTCTCAGGATAGTATATATTTGTTTTATATCCGTCATCGAATTAACAGGGAAATTACATAAAGAAAAAACACTAGAAAATGACATGTACTTACGGTACCCCTACGAGTGAGTGTGTGTCGCACGGCATACAGGTGCGCGATATTTTTACTCACGGTACGGATAGGGATACAATTCCATTGACGTATACTCTTGTTAGTCGAGTACCAATTTCACAAACCTATAAAACACTAATTTGATCCTCATTCTTATTTTAACTATGATCCTAACTCAAACTCGACGAATTTAACCCTGTTTTAATCTTAAACTTTGCCAGACTTTCATACGGGTGTAGCACGCATAATGTCTTTCACGCGCACGGAAAAAATAGCGTACGGTACATGTGTTTTGTACACACAATTTATTCGGCTTTTTAAGCTCAAATCGCGATCCCGCTGTTGGGTACTAGTCGGTCGTGGGTGGGGCAAATAGTGTAGCGTCCTCATTGTTGAGAGAATAATGTACTATCGGACTCATAATGAGTACAATAGTACTTTACTAGTGTACTCTCCAAAAGTTATAGTTCTTTCAGAACTAGACTCACAGAATAGTGTGTTTATTTTCATCATGTGACATACTTTTGACCAACCAGAATTCAAGAAACTTACAATGAGGGATATAATATAAATTATTATATTGTGTTTATCGTAAATATGTTATAAAGTACGGAGTTGGCATATTGCAAACCTAACTTCCCCTGGTCTGTATCTCTCTGTTAAAAGTTTGAATTGGTCTACTTTTGAAATGTAATCCGTTTTCGATCAATTTAAGGACGATAACAAATCACAAAACTCTTGTGTATTCTACAGCTAGATTTTTCAAATTCATGGTCAAATAGACAAGCACTAAGCTAAGGCACTAGAGATAAGCCAAACAGTCAATCATTACAAGCATAGACCTCTTACATTTAGAAATGATTCCAACAAAACGATCATCATATTTTCGTCAAAATTTGTCGGTTTTTTGTCATTGAAATATGGTTGGTACGAATGGCAAATGTGAATCATGTTAGTTTTTGTTTTTGTTTTTTTTGTACCCGCACGCTGCAGGGAGTGCATGGATGCGAATACCGTGTGTAAAGAGTTAAATTCAAAAGCCGGATAAATCGTGTATACAAACACATGTACCGTGCGCTATTTTTGTCCGTGCTTGTGAAAGACATAGCTTGCCACGCCCGTATGGAAGTTTGGCAAAGTTTTAGATTAACACTGGGTTAAGTTCATCAAATTTGAGTTAGGATTATAATTAAAGGCACTGTATAACAATGTTTCCAGTTTAAAAAATCTGAGCTACATGATTCCCCATGCTACTAGTGTCTTTGATACAGTCTAAAAATGAAGCCCTGAAAAGTGCTTTAAAAAAGTGAAAATCATTGAGAAGCCATTCCAGCTTTTTTCCATAGACTGCTGTGTTGCAGATTTTCCTATCGCCCGATATACAATTAATGTGCCAAGTTGTATCTGCAGATATTGTACTAGTGACAGCAAAAATGTCCAAACTTTTGTGTTCTAGGGTGCTTATTTGTCCATTCAAACACTGTCAGATACGTCAGATAGCAAAGTTCGACAATTTTTTAAACGGGTCTTCCACAGTGTTATAGAGTGTCTTTAAAATAAGAATAAGGATTAAATTATTATTTTATAGGTTTATGAAATTGATACTTGACTAACCAGAGTATACGTTAATGGAATTGTATCCCGATCCGTACCGCAAGTAAAAATATCGTGCACCTGTATGTCGTGCGACACACACTTACTCGTAGGGGTTACCGTAAGTACATTTCACTTTCCTTTTTTTTTCTTTGTGTAATTTCCCTGTTAATTCGATGACAGATATAAAACAAATATATCCTATCCTGAGAGTCTCTGTTTGAAACTATGACGCCCTCGGTTTCGTTGACTGTTAGCTATTTTCCCTCGCCCCCCCTCGGGAAAATAGTACAGTCCACGTAACCTCGGGCTCGTTATAGTTTCAACCAGAGACTCTCGTATTAGTATATATTTGTATAATATAATATTATATTATATATTGCTCTTGTCAGTTGGAGGTGGGAGGATGATACACCTCTACAGTTTCACAACTTCAAGGATGACAACGTACCTTGGGTTCCCTATGGCGATTGGAGCACATGCGCCTACGTGGATCCCGGACAAGGCTACAAATGGATAACGGCTAGTTGTTACACCACGCCAAAAGCTATTCTCTGTCAAGCCGGTAAACAGAATATCTGAGTTTTGTTCGATTTTGTTTTGTTTTTGTCGAGCATTTTGTTGGTTACTTGTTTATCTAATCATTCAAAAAATTACATTATCTACATTTGATTTATTTTGGGGCTTGCATGCACTAGCATACCTCATGGGAGGGGGGGTCTGCCCCCCCCCCTCTCCCGAAAAGGTCGAAGGGCCCTTTTTGAGCAAGATTTAATGTTTTAATGTAACGGGTCTAACGGGTCACGTTCAATCACAGAAAAGGAGGTATTAAACTACAACAGCAATTAAAAGTTCGCAGGTCCACGTAAAGTATAACTACAGACTTGTGTTCGAGCCGAGATAAAAAAATAAAACTCAGATTGTTCTTTTGTCCCATTCATTACGTAAAATGCAATTTTGAATTTCATCCAATTCCTATTTCTGAATATTACACAATTAAGCACACCACAGCCATTCTAGAAGCCTCTTGAATAAACTGTTTCTGAAGCATTCCGAATCGTTCTATACTACAACTTATGTATACCGTATTGAAACTATAGAGATCATGTACTCAGAACATGAGTTCTATAAATATCCACAAATATCCACAATCAGGAAATGTTTCTTTTATTATGCTAATCAGCTCTGTGGCTGCTTGGTGATTTTTTTCTGTGAAGTTATATACCACAAGTGGCGGTGTAAAAAGAAAATATTAATAACGCCATGGTCCTTACTCCATGCTAAGCTCACTGCAATAAGGACAAGACAATACAATGCATGGATGTTAAACCCTCTTTGCAGTGAGTCGACAAATGACGATCAGACTCATAGCGGTTCGGTGTACTCACTTTTTTAATAACTATTTACTGACTGATTTTACAGCAAACGTGCATTAAAATATAACAGACCATCTCTGCTAAAAGTGCTAACATTTCATTAGTAAAGAGAAATGTTAAGGAACGTTTACCGTAATTTGTATTACCCCTGTTGGTTTTTTGAGGTTTACAATGTCCTTTCTTGCAGATATAAACGAATGTCTCGATTCTAGTAACAACTGCTCACACACCTGTGTTAACACGCCCGGATCGTATTTTTGCACCTGCCCCGAGGGATACAGACTTAATACTGAAAATGAATGCGAGGGTAAGTTATACACGGTGGCCCAGAAAGAATACAACACCTTTGATCGCTAATTTCTTCACCATCATCAGAAAAATATAATTTTTTTGATTGGTTAGAACATTCTTTTTTCAACAAAATAATACCATGATCACTGAATTTTAGTGGGGCGTTTGGGTCCTAGGTACAATTTCGGAGGCAATATCATTTTCCAAATTTCTTACTTGTTCAATTCCACCGATCCTCGGAACCCCCGGGGGAACCCCGGGATATTCTCGCGTCGTAGGAGGCCATAAACTCAGCTGTGCAGACAAACAGCAGTTCCTTGCATTGTTCTTATTTTTGCCAAAGCGAGGGTATTCGTGCGGTTTGTCTGCGTAGCTTATTCTTTGGCACACTGTAACGAGAGAATATTTCGGTATTCCGAGGATCGGTGGAGTTGAAAAAGGTAGGAAATTTTGGAAATGGCATTGCCTCACAAATTTAACCCTAAGAATCAAACTCCTTACTAAAACTCAATGATCATTGTTTCATTTTGTTGGCAAAAGAAATTTCTAACCAATTAAAAAAAAAAAAATGCCGATGATATAGAAGAAATTGGCGATTGCAAGTGTTGCGTTCTTTCCGGGCCACCCTGTATAATAGTAATGACGACGATGCGTTAAAAAACATATTAAGTAGGGGGTTTAGCAGCAACGTAAATTGTTGATCATGATATTACATTTGTTTTTATCTCAATTTATGAAATTATTTTGACAATGATTTATTCCTTATTGAACAATAATGTGCGAGCAATTGTTTGTTTTGTGTGACTATTAAAGCATATTTTTGCTTATAAGTACATGTGATTCCGACCTACTTTTGTTATATTGTCTAATTAATTATATCAATAATGATAATAACGATGATAATACAAATACAAATACAAATACTACTACTACTACTACTACTACTACTACTACTACTTCTTCTTCTTATATAAGCCTTTAATATTCAACTATTTACTCATCTTTTTATTTCTTTATTGTTGCTGTTATTATCATTATTATTATTTATTTGTTCATTATTATTGTTATTATCATTATTATTATTATTATTATTATAATTATTATTATTATTATTATTATTATTATCATTATTATTATTAATATTATTATATGTTCTTCTTATTAGGCTCCTTCTTATTAAAATCTACCATTAGAATCCAGCATTTCATTTCATAAACCGTATATTATAATTTCAAATTCAGATATATGTTCAGTTATCGGTGCTTCTCCGGGCCTCTTACTCGAGGGCAAAGGAGTATGTGTCTTTACCAATTCTTCGTCTTGGGAGAATACCCAGTACACCTGCACCCACCAGAAACTAGGACGAATGGCCACCTTGGACGAACTGATCCATTTAAGAGACGGGGTAATGCAATTCACTTTCCTGAGTATAGCAGAAAATGTTCCACCTTTGATTATTAAAATCTAAATGTTTGACATGTATTTATTCCTGTTATCCCTCTCTTTTGGGTGTTTGGTGCAGTCGTTATTAAATTGTCAATTATAATAATAATACTACAAAACATTTATTTAGCGCTAAATACGGGGGTTCCTATAAGTGCACTATTTTCTGCCTATGATGTAATACCAAAAATTAAAGTTAAATTTAAAATTCACCCCTTGTTAAAAATATGTTTTCTGTTATAGTTTCATTCCTTAATAAGTGAGTCACGTTTTCAAATTGATACAATGATTTTTGTTTTGCGATTAGACATATGTATATTTAAATAATCGTCTTTCTGTTTTTGGACCAATTCTACATTATTTTGTTTAAATTTCACTAGCAATTCGTCCCCTACATCAACAATGAATCTCAGTTTTTTAAACATTAATGTATTTAAAATTGAATACAAGATCGGCTGCAAACGTGTGAGGTGTAAATTGTAAACCCATGTGTTACTAATTATTTTAGTAACCCTGAAAATATCGTCATTGAACTAACTCTGAACCGTAAAATACGCTCTGGAGACGTAAAAAGGTTCTTCAAAAAAAAAAAACCTTTCTGAGATACAACCGACACGTTGTCAGAAAACCCCTTTTCTAAGAATTTTGTGGTCTTAATTTACTCATATACGATAACAGTATTGGAGATAAAGTAATTTTCCTCGAGTCAGGAGTGATTCTTTCCAAGTTAAAATAACACCTTGGCAAATGGCAATACTACATAAGACTTAACAAGAGACAAACTCTATACTTCTTTTAACCAGAAATTTTCTATCATACAAATATTGTATTTCTCTGGTATAAAAATAAACACCATATCCGGTTTGTACAATGGAAACAATTTCCGTTTACACTCTAAATTACAAGGAATTGAAATATCCTGATTGGCTGTGGATAGGGACCAGTCGATTTTTTTTATTGAGATTTAAGTCCCTACAATTTATATTTAAGCCACAGATTCTTAGAATTAAACTCTCTTAAAACTGAAATCTAAATCTACAAATTATTTTCCCCAAGTAGAGTCGTTCAGGATTTATTTCAAATCCCTGTAATTTATAGTGAAACATTCCACACAAATTAACAACGTGCTAGTTTTTCATAAATGTAATATACTTACGTTTATTTATTTATTTATTTATTTATTTATTTATCTATCTATTTATTTGTTTATTTATTCATTTATTTGTTTTGTTTTGTTTTGTTTGTTAGGATGATGACTATGATGGACTTTGGTGGTTGAGTGCAACAGATGATTTAAATGAGGAATGTCTGGCCATCAATGTAACGACGAGTAGCAATACGACAATGTCGTGCACCGAATCTCTTCGATTCATGTGTATCATAGGTGATATTATATTAATACCGCATGCATTTTAGATTACAAAGTAAACCAATAAATGCAATAAGGCATTTACTTATTAGTAGAAGGAGCAAATGACCTCCATATAATACCATACATTTTTAATGTTATTAAAAATGTGGATATGTCTTTTTAGTGAGGATTCTGAAAGCAATTATTATGACTGCATATTTTAACGTTATATTGAGAAGAAAAATGCAAACATGATTCATCAATTATGAGCTTTCATCAAGTTGTCTAAAACTCTTCTTACCCAAGCTTCTGAAAAACGACCCCTTTTTTCTGAAAATGCACAAATTTTCATTGGCTTGTTGTAACATGTGAAAAACACAAAACACACTGAATATTTTGAAAATCCACTTTCGAAGAAGTGGAAATCATTCTCAAAGAAGTAAATATATCCACAATAATCCACTTGAAAGTGGAGTATATTTCACTCTAAAGTGGAGTGAATTTAAACTCTAGTCTCCTAACGAGGAGTGGGACTGATATCCTACGAATCATTTTTAGAGTGATGCGAGACATCCGTGAATTACGAAAACAATATTGTGCATACGCGGTATCTTAATCTGCAAGTTTAATTAATCTTTTAAAACACATTTTACATTTCTTTCTCCAGAATATTATTACATATCTATACCAACGTTCTTCGACTTTGAATATCCGCTACAAAAATCAGCAGGGTACATCGAATTAATTGCCTATAACGGTTACTGGCCGGTCTTCTATTTTTTCACTGTCAGGTGGAAGATCATCTCCAGTTGAGGTAAGCATGGAGGCCAGATGTCTCTTTTGCACGCCTACAAATTAATATTGTGTAAATACGCCATGGAAGAAAATACCATCTAAGAACATCTTGCAAAGTAAAGGAGCTAGAAACTCATTTTTTAAAGAGAATTATAGTGACCGTTAGACGTTGATTTGAATTTATTGTATAAACATTCCCAGGGCCTGTTTCAAAAAGCTGTTCGTAAGTTGCGCTTGACTTTACGAACAACTGGTGATCAGTTCTTGTGCTAAATGATTAAGAATATGATTAGCGTAGTGCCCAAGAACATGTTCCAGTCGTTTGTAAATTCTTTCGTAACTTTACGAACGACTTGGTGAAACACCCCCTGGAATAGAACAAATATGCTTAGATTATATTTGAACATTTTAACTCGTATTTAACTCTTAATATGCTCCCATCTTCATCTCCATTTTGCCATTCCCTAATCCCCCTCCCCAGTGCCAGTGTTTTTTGGCGACTTTACAATAAATTTGGCATGTGAACGTGTCAGTGGTAAACCACTAAAAGACAAAGACACCAGGAATTAAAGGATTAAATACTTCAGACCGAGATCAGTTGACGTGCCTTAGATAAGACAATAATATTGAGATTTTAGGCTATTCATTTAAAACGGGTTCAAAGTCAATATTTTTTTTTTATTGTGGCATCACGGATTCTTGAAGACTATGGAGAACGACGACGTGTGTTGGATTCGATCCAAAGTTTGAAAACGATGCCCCCTGAAAGACTATATAAACTAGCTCCAACTTTCACTATTGCAGAAGTGCAGTCACCGAATCCACATCGTCGTGTGTCTCTGCAAAGGCCGTTAAATGTGTGTCATGCACCTGTGCATAGGCCGTTAACTGCACTCATTATGTATTACATTAGCGTCCTTTGCACAGACACGCGGCATACAGTTAACGGCCTCTGCATAGGCACATAACGACATGAATGTCTGGCTGAAAGAGAAATCGCCATTTGCTGAAACCAGTCCCTCAATAACGTAGTCATTTTCTCATATTTCAGATTCTCGTTCACCACTGTTTATCTTCGCGACTGCAAACATTTCGTCAGCGTCTGGGATCTGGGATCATTCAATTCTGAGGCTCGGGTTATTTGCGGTGAATACGACAACATCGTGTTCTTTACGTCCAACCATGTCCTCATCCAAGTATTATCAGTGGACATATACTATCCTATCCGATTCGCCATGTTGTATGAGGCTCAAGGTAAGGGTCAGTGGCTGTAGGATAAAAACATTGACAGCTTTCTCCCATCAACAACATATTCATAATCATCATCATCATCATCATCATCATCATCTTCATCTTCACCATCATCATCCTACCGTCATTCATCGGTAGTGGGGTTGAGTGTCCTCGTTCCTATTTCCTCCATCTTTTCTTATTTATTGCAAATCGACCATCCTTCTGTCCTCATTTATGCAAATCCACCTATCTTTTACTTGGCCAACCTCTCGTTCTCCTTCCTTCTCCTGGTTTCTCCACTTCTCTTTGCAACTTATCTTTGTCTCTCATCTTATAGTGCTCATAACACATACCATCACGTTCGATCTCTGTGTTATTATTATTTTCTAACTCTTCATTCCACCCATCTCCTCTCGTTATTCACACAACCACCTACAACCAAGTCATCTCTGTTGTATCCAGCTTCTATAAGTGTACTTCCTTCCAAAACCTACAAAAGATTCTTTGGTACAGTTGTTAAAGGTGTGAGATATTACCGCCCTATACCGTCGGTTTAGAATGAGGAGTGCGCCAAGTCTCTATCTATAAGAAGAAATACGACGCTAATGTATAGAGTTGTGCGAATACACTAAGGGGGTTCTGCACAGTATCGGAAGAAGAAGACGAAGAAGACGAAGAAGAAGAAGGAGGAGAAGAAGAAGAAGAAGAAGAAGAAGAAGAAGAAGAAGAAGAAGAAGAAGAAGAAGAAGAAGAAGAAGAAGAAGAGCCTGTAAAGTGTTGTGCGAGTATACTCTAAGGAGGTTCTGCACAGTATCGGCAGAAGAAGAAGAAAGAGAGTCTGTACAAGTGTACAGTGTCAATAGCCTTCTCATTCTCAAGGGTTTAGGGTAAACGCCCATCTCATTCTCAACCACCGATCTTAGTCCAAAAAGAGGAAAGGGACCCTCTAGTGCTTTTGGCGCTATACAACCTCAAGTTTCACGATGGAAAACAATTTGATTAACAAGAACAAGCCTAAAAAGATCAGTCGCAAAGCATGTCTCATGCGGTACTGGCTTTAATGCTTTGTGATGCACAGCAATATGAAGAAACCAAGCCCCGTAAATTGGGGGACTTGGGGTACTGCAGCACCTTTACTTCTCGTATGTAGGTATATTGTATACTCCCTAATGATATTTTGAATGGAATCCCCACCTTCAAGAGTGTATTAATGGGGTTGCAGTACCATGTGCACCATTTTAAGTTACCCTGAGAACTTTTTCTTTTATTTGCTTGACCCGCTACGTTTGTGAATTATTAATTGATATTAACTGTTACAACAAAGAATGATTGCCAATCTCACAATTCTCTTTTCAAAAGGGGACTTGATTTCGCTTTCCATGGCACAGTTTGCTGAGGAATCCCATTTCCACATGCACGCTGTCTATCTTTGAGGTCGCTTCCCTCTTTTCCTGCGATAATGACCTATGTGATGGGTCGAGACTCTTCAGTGGTGTTGTGAATGAGTTGGGGTGTAAAATAAAGTAAGAACAGGTTGCGGAGCAAACGGATTTGAATTTCCTTAACTTTCGTAATAATCAATCACAAATTACTATTTTATCGCACAGTATTTTATCGTTAAAATAATGTTAAAAAGGTTGATAATCGATTTATCGATATACACTATTATGTAGAAGTATCACTTATTTCGATCTTCTCAGATACAATTACGGCCGTACATGTTTCGTGAAATGATTAGTCTATGATGTTTCTAACCGTCTATTAGTCTGTACCTATGTGAGATAACAGATCAATATTTCAGGTCATTGTGATTCAAATCCAAAAATCTCGATCTTCAACTGGATAATCGATGACATCTTCGTCAATTTTCTGCACAGACTGCGAGGTGTCTAATTGCTTAACCGGATGTGGAGATACAGAAGTGATTTACGAAAACGGAACTTTGTCAACGATGCCTTACCCATCATCCTTCATTCCCTTCAGTTTCTGTGAAGAGAATGTGACAGTAGCAAGCAACAAGTTTGTCAAGATCGAAATTATAGAGTACAATGTGAGTATGGGTATTCAGTTGGGTAGTTCTGTTTTGTTATCTGAACATTGCTATTTTACACATTATTTTAGAAGTCTTCTTCGTTAATGTACCGCAAAAAAAGAACTGAGAAGAAGAAGAACCAGGAAGAATAAGAAGAAGAAGAAGAAGAAGAAGAAGAAGAAGAAGAAGAAGAAAACAGAAGAAGGAGGAGTAGAAAAGGAAAAGAGAAAAAAAAAACGGCAGTTGAGGAGGAGGAAGAGAGGAGCGACAAATAATATCAAATATCAAATTACTGCCAAATTCCTGGACAAGACATGCTTAAGGCACAAAACGTTCCATTGGGAAACATTGAAGGACACTACCTCAAATAAATCATCAAAGTTCAATGGTATTCTGCATGTGAAATCTTTAGTATGTTTTCTCGTTATACTGTTTATTATTTGGTAATTGATTTGAGAGAAGATTTTATACATTCTATCATTGCGGATCTAGTTATTAAGATGAAATGACAACGAACGATATAAAATTTGATGAACAGGCTTTCGAGCAAACATGGCAAAGCAGAAGAATGAAAATTATCAACTAGAATCAGAACTAGGATTGTGCTTTTTTTACCTAAGCTTGATTGTCTGTACGGTTCTTTCAAAAGTTCGTTCCTGAAGCAGATGGAGGATGTGGAGATGCTTTAATTTTCACTCTACCAACCAGATCAGTTACTTTTGGATGTCAGGCTTCAAATGTTCCACCAATCATGATAGCCGATTCTTCCTTCGTCACTGTTCAGGTGAAAACAAGCCTGCAATCTCTTTCCACGGGATTCAAAGCTCGGATAAGCCCGTCAGGTAAACGTGATACATTTGTGTGTGTGTGTGTGTGTGTGTGTGTGTGTGTGTGTGTGTGTGTGTGTGTGTGTGTGTGTGTGTGTGTGTGTGTGTGTGTGTGTGTGTGTGTGTTTGTTTGTGTGGCATTCTCCTTTTACTAGTTGAATGATTTAGACAACAACTACAGCAAGTTAAATTCAGAAAAGAAGGCGAGAGTTGAAAATTGTTTGATCAATGAATTTATGTTAATTATGAAAAATGAGAAAAGGGGAAGAAAAAAAAAGAAGGCTTTTTACTTTCAAAGTAAAAGTTATTTTAAACCATTTTT
>JZLH01S0601368.1:0-11530 GCA_001188425.1 Eucidaris tribuloides
GTATCTCATTATACTGAAATTCTATGTACACTTTCATAATGTCAGTTTTTTTTTATGTATGTTATTATAAGCTCTCTTGCCGCTATTATGGCACATGTGTCGTTATAATATATGCATTCAAAATATTATCTTAGTGTGTCAAGGGGGGGGGGGCGGTCGGGGCGATCTTTTATCCTATTTTACTCCTGAAGTTATGTGTATAAATCTATAATATCAATTCATTTTTGTACATTATCAGAAGCACGCTTGCCCCTATTGTGGCACTGTTTTAGTTTTAGTTATAATGCATACATTCAAATAGCATTTTATGTGTGTAGGGTGGGGGAGGGGCCTTTTATCCTATTTTACTACTCAAATTATATGTACAAATTTACAACATATTAAAGACACTATATAACACTGTGGAAGATCCATTTAAAAAAATGTCAAACTTTGCTATGTGACATATCTGACAGTATTCGAATGGACAAATAAATACTCTAGAACACACAAGTTTGGACAGTTATGCTGTCACTAGTACAATATGTGCAGATACAAATTGACACATTAATTTTATATCGGGCGATAGGAAATTCTGCAACACAGCAGTCTATGGAGAAAAGCTGGAATGGTCTCTCAATGATTTTCACTTTTTTTTAAGCACTTAATGATTGTTTTACACTGCAATTTTTTTCAGGGCTTCGTTTTTAGACTGTATCAAAGACACTAGTAGCATGGGGAATCATGTAGCTCAGATTTTTTAAACTGAAAACATTGTTATACAGTGCCTTTAATACAATCTCATATTCATAGTATTTTTTTTTAACAGAGTGAATCTTGCACATACATGTAAGGGCTCCTTACAAAACCAGTTTTTGGGATTAGGTTATGTTTATTAAACAGTACTATATGTGTGTGTGTGTGTGTGTGTGTGTGTGTGTGTGTGTGTGTGTGTGTGTGTGTTCACTGTATTGTTTTACGAATATATATATTTTTGGATTAGAAATCAATTTCTTGAGCAACTTTTTAATTACCACAATTACATGTACATTTGAAATTTTATTCCGATGTTAAGCGCTATTTTGTCAGCCTTACATTATGGAAACGAAAATCATCAAACATTATCAAGTTAATATTGAAATGCAATCTTGCATCTGTTTGTAATGTATGTTTAATTGATTCACGATTACCTTTTCTGATGTTATTATATTGCAATATTCCTAATCGCCTAAGAAGTGCACTCCTCCAAGTCGGAACGAAAGGCCTGTTGGCCATAGTAATCTTGAATTACTTTTTTCCTTCCAGGCATCTTGGAGGAGTGCACTTTTGGTGGTATATTTCTATATTGTTATAATTTTTATACTTGTATGTATTTCTTTTATGCCGAATAAATAATAATAATAATAATAATAATAATTGAATTTCGCCGTTTTTTTCTTCGATGGTTTCAGATATTTGACTGAATTCCCCATTGTCAGACCACTTTAATATCAGTCATCAATCTCGTAAAACACAGATGACTTTTATGTTTTTATTGGCTGTTCTGATAGGGTGTGATGTATAGATATGATTTCGTACATCATTTGTTGCTTTAAGTACTATGACGTCATCAATGACGTCATCAAGGAAAAAAAATCACATTTACTCCATATCTCGTAGTTCTGAAATTTTTTCTAATGTTGCAATTCTCCATGATGATATATCATGATAAGTTCTCGACAATGGCATCTTAACAATGTGATCAGTCATCCATGACGTCATCTGTGACGTCATTTGTCAAAATCGGATTTTGTCAATATCTCATGACTGAAGTCACATTACAAGACCAACTTTGGCACGTGTCAAGGTCAGGTAACGGCTCAACATTTGGACCTATCCATGTGCACAAGCGCGTCACGAAAGACACGCACGAGTGCGTCAAATCTGAACAAAAAAAAAAACAAAACAATGCTCCAAATGTCTCAGAATGACCGATGGCTCTGGTTTTTTCAAGAGGTTCAAAAGTGTCAACCAAGGAGTGAAAAAATGAAACTAATCAGAGACCACTGAAATTTAAGATTTGACATCACAAAGTTTCAAATCTATTGAAAATAACAGAACTGGAGCTTAATCTTACCCACATTTCATGTTACAGTGGCAGAAACATTTGCCATTTGAAAATTTTTACAATAAAAGAAGGTTGTATACCAAGGTTCTCAGCACATTCATGTTATCCTTGTCACCATGTTCAATACTACAAATGCAAAGAGCACCATTCAAAGAAAATACTGATACCAAATTTGGCTTCTTTGCCCCTGAGCAAGGTACTGTAATAGCATTTTGCAGCAAAAAAAAATGGGAAAATATGGAGAAACGCATTTTAAAGTTCTTGCTAGAAAATGAATGGGAGGCGTACGAAAACTTTATCTTCATGTTTGTAACTGGCTTCTACTCGGTAATGTTTGGACCAAAAAAAGAAGAGAAAATTCCAACATGTTGATAACTTCACTTTTTGACTCCAGTTTGTTTCGGATACCACATTTTGAGGCAGAGTGATACCTTTTAGCTTCAAATCTTCATACCTGTGAGTTCTTATGATAATCTAAGTCAAGAGTGTACTGAACTGATCCAGCCTTTACCTTACATTGGTTCCAAATTATGGTAAATGATTGAAAATCATGTAAACATACTATATAGTGTGATTAATGCTAACAAAATTAAATAAATTCCTCTATTAGCACAGTAAAAGTATTTACATGTATGAGAACCCCCTTGGTAATATTAGTCAACTTATTAGTTGTAACTGTAGTACTCAATGGAAACATATACAGAAGGAAGTATGGTAAACATGTCACCTATATCTGTTTCGGACGTTACACATTGTTAACATTTTACTTCAAAATCAAATCTATTTTGATCGAAGTCGACATTTTTTTCTCAAGGCAATTTTTCCACTGGTTTTTACCATTTTTACCAACCCGGAAAAGGAAGAAAAACAAAAATAGAAGTATGTTTTAACTCCCCCCCACCCCAATTTGTAATCCACACTTTCTAGCATAAAATCTTCTGAATGAATATGCCAGTGAATAATGTATACTATTATGTACATTGTAATATAAGTCCAAAAGAATCCTGATTTGTGAATACAGAAATGCTGATCATATCTTGAATAAATCTTATTGTTTGTCAAGCAAGCCACAAAATCACCTGAATTCACATTACGGGCCATTTTTTATTCATAATTTACAAGGTGTGAATAATTTTGCACATTGCATTCACTATTCACACTATCAAAATGCAAGATAATATACACTTGCATGTTTATGTTATGAACTAAATCCTGTGATGGGATGATATACACGTACATGTTTATATGCCCTTCCAAATGAGGGAAATGTGAAATGGATTTGATCATGGTTCTTGAGCATTATGAAATTCTGAAAACTTTCCCTTTTAATTGGTGGGTCCTAGCTTATTATAATATTCACTCAGTTTTTCCTTTTAACTCAGTATGTTTAAAGGCATAAATACCAAAATAATTGTCTGACTGGCCAATTAGGTCTGTGGGCTGAATGTTCTCATACTTGTAGATTTTGTACATGTAGGTCTATTCCAGTTCATTACAAATTCAATGGGATTCAGTAGAAAGAATAAACTTATAAAGTACAAGTTTAAAAGTTAGAGTCTACTTAAAAAAAGTAAGATATATTTTCATCTACACTGGCTGGCATGTTGGTTCAAGACCAATTCAAAATACTGTATGCCTGTGTGTAGTGCAGACCTGCATGTACATGTACATGTACATGTATAATTGACACCACTGGTATGCACTACAAGAGCAGAAGTTTCTTATCACTACTAGAGTACTATACAAAAATGTTTTCACCCCAAAATATAGCAAAACTCCTTAAAATAATTACCTTGAGGTAAATACTTCTTGTTAATGGCAATTGTAAATAATTTTTCAGCTAGTGACATCATTATATCATTTCATTAATATTTATGGACCATTCAAGTTTTTGCTGGTAAAAAATGGTTTCAAGGGGTTTCTTGCAGTTTTTTCCACCATCCTGGAAAAAGAAAATAAACTCTACTGACTTGTACAGATTATTTTTCAACAGAATACATTTTTTCCACATACAAAGCTTCCGTGTTGGTTAACATTTGCCATACAATTACACAAAATTACTTGAAGGCATTATTATTGCCACACATGATGTTAACCTTTTTTTTAAAGTTCTTTACCTGTTCTTTACTATGTCGGATGCCCTAGTTTCAAAATTAAACAGTTCTTCATAGATACAGTAAAATGGTTTTATGAACACCTTGTCAGTAAAGCAAAGAAAAAGACCTAAGTTTACTTTTATTAGTATGATAGAGCAGAAAACAAGGCAATTATGATCAGATCGTTAGTGTTTCGGATGTTACAAAATGTTAACTTTGTGCAACATTTTTCTTGTTTTAGAAATGTTATCAAGACATTACAAGCCGTGAGTGTGATACACTCTGCCATGCACTGCCATAGGGTGTAGACACACATTACATGTGGCCACATTGTATATTCCATCCTCTGGCTAACACATTCCATCCTGTTTCACGGAGCATTTTCTTCAAAAGCATTACATTCCATATCCCAATACCCAGAAATGGACCTTATTCTTGTAAAGAAAAGGGGAAACCCATTTTTTTTTCCACTGGGGTCAAACATATTTTGCTTCTGGCAATAAACACTGATCTATTGCTATTTAATTAGAAGATGATAGGTCTTGTAAGATATTGTAAACAGATGCCTGTAACGTCCGAAACAAATTGATCAATAGACATCTACTGGGATATTGAAGGCTGTATCAAAGGCAAAAACACTGAAACTCAATCTTTTGACATTTCTTTTAGATAGTGCTACAAATATAAGAGTAAAAATTTAATTATTTATGAACTCGCATATGTTTGCGGTCTGTTTCCAGAGATTGACTGTTGTAAGAGCACAGCAAAACTTGACCTATTTTTGTCAACAATTTGATGCATTGACTCCAAATTCATTAAACAACCCTTCAAATTTGATTTGGAAGTCATGAATGACACACCCAATTTGATCAATTCAGTTTAATATGTGATACCTTTTGTACATATTTGTGAAAATCAAAATATGCACAATTAGCGTGTTAACAATATTATCATGTAATGTCCGAAACATATTTTCTGTGATAACAATTCTGATATATGCCTAATGACCTCAATTTCATCACTAATCTATAGCATTGTGGCCACTTTCATTAATTATTGTTGTTTGATAAATCAAATTTTCCATGTTGAGCTTAACTTACAGAAAAATATGTAGTTTTTTGTTTCGCACGTTACATTTGTTTCGGACGTTACAGAAGTTAACGGAAATTTGTATTTTGTTCTGTTGAACAAGATAATAAGGACTCTCATGCATTTTTCACTTAAGTACATTCCTTGTAGGTAGTCTATCGCAAAGGTCATCACAACATTTTCATGGGAGATTTCAAAATGTTTCGGACGTTACAAAAAGGTTAACGGAAATTCTGGTTAAAATTTTAAATCTTTGCATATCTTTGCATTTTAACTGGACAACATTAGGATAATTGTTTTTTTTAATGTTGTACATAAGTGAAATTTAGCTAAGGCTGCTTTATTGAAAGGTTAGATCAGCAACATGTTTTTTTAAATGATGCTCAAAAATGAGAAGAAAAGTTAACGGAAAATGTAACGTCCGAAACACTGTATTTGATGGTTCACTGTTTTTTTCATAACTGGAATAATCTCTTGCTTTCTTTTACTTTTAAATCCTTGGCTTTCATATGTCATATGTGAAATGAAAGAAAATTTGTAAATGCTGTAGTTTATATATTGCAATCAACAAACAGCAATGTTTTTCAGCTTGACAAATTTCCGTAAACTTTTTGGCATTTGGGTGCATATTACAAAGAGAAGTAAATGTGGTGCCAGTTTGGTTAAGCTATGGGAGCTAAAGCTAGGTCTGTACTATATATACTTACATGGCAAAACCACAGCAGAAATATATTTGGTCTCTGCACAATAATTGGCCAAAGTACGTTTTAGGGTTTTGGCCCATCTTGAAAAAACCAGAGCCCGATGATAGTTAATTCTTATTGTCTACGATGTGTGGACATGATTTATGCCTCATTTTATTCTCGTAATTACATGACGTCATCTATGATGTCATTAATAAACACGCGGATCACCTAATTCGTCTCTGTGACGAATTCAGTCTCTACTATTATTACATGCACTACTACTACTATACTTCTTCTACTACTACTACTAATATCACTACTACTACTACTACTACTACTACTACTACTATTATTACTACTACTACAAGTGCTACAATTTTTCTGGTTTAGTCTTTGGTCTGTAGAATTAGGCTTTCGATTCATGCCAAATGCCACATACTGCACTCTACGCTGACGATGTTTGAATATAAACAGAAATTGCCGATTGTGGTTAATAGTTAGATACTGCATGAGTTTTTTTCCGCTTTTTTTCGGAAGAAACGGAAAAAAACCCCTCCTGAGTGTTTCTTTTTTCGTTATTTATTCAAGATTTTTCATTCTATAAACTATCATAACTATATAATAAAATAGGACAGCTCTTTTGTTCTTTTGTTCTCCTCTGGTTTGGTAATTTGGTTAAGAGCATCTAACCATAGTTTGTTGATTCCTTCCTATTCATGGTCACTTCTCCATGCAACTATACCGTAACTGTACTCAATTGATTGTATTGTAATGTATACAGCTCAGTTTATAGCATGGAGTAAAATCGTCAAATAATTAGCCTTGTGTAAGCTGTTGTGCCAGACACTTAAATTGGTCACCTTTTTGTCAGAAGGTTTAAGAGAATTGCTTTGATGCCAGCCATAATATCGGTGATACAGTTATATTTTGTGGCAGCCAGGCACTCTCCAAGTGTGCTGAATGAACTGAATATGAAAACAAGCTAAGTAGTGAACACATGCAAAGTGGATGCCAAAGATGTGTGAGACTGTGAGTTGCTTTGAGAAAAATATAATTATGCCATGATGCTGAATAATAAAATAAATATGAACCAATACCAACACAGTTTAGCGAGGGCATTCCAGGCTTTCATAAAGAAGACGATGCTAGCTACATCTCCATTGTCATCGCGGTTTGTCTGGTATGCGGGCTGGTATGGCAAGCTCAGAGGCCACAATATCTAGGCGTTCCGATGACCGCCGCTGTAGAAAAAATGGCCACCGGCACAGATTGTCGCCGGCGACAATTTGTGCCCGGAGTTGACGGCACAAATTGTCGCCAGCCATGATCAAATCACATTTAATTGTTTGTGGGTATGTGGGTGTATGTCACTATGTGTTTGTGTGTTTGTAGGTGTATGTGTGTGTCTGTTTGTGTATATATGTGTCTGTATGTTTGTCTGTGTATGTATGCATGTGTCTGTATGTCTGTATGTGTATGTGTGTCTGTCTATGTGTCTGTTTGTGTGTCTATATGTGTCTGTATGTTTGTCAGTGTGTGTCTGTGTATGTATCTGTGTGTCTGTTTGTGTGTCTATTTGTGTCTGTATGTGTGTCTGTGTGTCTGTATGTTTTTGTTTATCTATATGTGTCTGTATGTTTATCTGTATGTGTCTGTGTGGCTGTATATGTGTCTGTGTGTCTGTCTGTCTATATGTGTCTGTTTTGGTGTGTTTGTGTGTGTCGGTTTGTGTAATGTGTGTTTGTCTATGTGTGTCTGTCTGTTTGTCTGTATGTATGTTTCTATTTGTGTGTGTCTGTGTATGTATGTGTATGTGTGTCCGTCTGTGTGTCTGCATGTGTCTGTTCTGTTTGTGCATTTGTGTCAATGTGTCTGGATGTGTCTAGTCTGTATGTGTCTGTTGTCTGTTTGTGTGTCCATGTGTTGCGTGTTTGTCTGTGTGTCTGTTTGTATTTCTGTGTGTTTGTCTGTGTATGTCTGTGTGTTTGTGCGTGTCTGTATATTTTTGTTTGTAAGTGTCTGTGTGTCTGTTTGTCTGTTTGTGTGTATCTGTGTGTCTGTGTGTGCTTATTTGTGTGTGAGTCTGTGTGTATCTGTCTGTGTATCTGTGTGCCTGTCTGTGTATGTTCGTGTGTCTGCGTGTTTGTGTGTCTAATTGTGTGTCTGTTTGTGATTGTGTGTCTGTGTGTGTATGTATCTGTGTGTCTGTATATGTTTGTGTGTGTACGGTATGTGTCTGTGTGTCTCTGTGTGTCTACATGTGTGTCAATATATGTCTGTATTTGTGTGTGAATCTGTGGGTCTGTTTGTATGTATGTTTGTTTGTGTGTGTCTGTATGTCTATCTGTGTCTTGTATGTGTCGGTATGTGTCTGTTCGTGTGTGTATGTCTCTGTTTGTGCGTCTGTATGTATCCATTCTGTTTGTGTGTGTCTATGTGTCTGTGTGTCTCTGTGTGTCCGTATGTGTGTATGTGTCTGTGTGTCTGTGTGTTTGTCTGTGTGTGAGTTTGTGGCTCTCTGTGCGTGTCTATTTGTGTGGCGTAATGTTTCTGTGTGTTTGTGTATGTTTGTGTCTGTCTGTGTCTGTTTTTATGTGTATGTCTTTGTGTTTGTGTGTCTCCCTGACTCTCACAACCGCATACAGGCTAACACAGACACTTACAGATATCCAAATGCACACCATAAACTTGTACATCCTCTTTCCGACACCACACCAACTACCAACTTACACACACAAACACAAAAAACGGATACACACAGCCATACACACACATACAAGCACACACAGACATACAGCCATGCAGATACACAGAGACGCACACATACACAGAAATGTGCAAAGACAAACACACAGACACATACAGAGACACAAACACACATTCATACACACAGACACACAGACAAACACACAAACAAACATACACTTTCAGACACACAGGCACATACATTCAAATAGACACATACACACACACACACACACACACACACACAGAGCTACACAAACCCCATATACGCATAAACGCATACCCACAGCCACACATTACGATCAAAAAAGACACATAGAGACACACAGAAACACACAGACAAAGACAAACACATGTAAAAACAAAAACAGACATCCAGGCAAACACAAAGACACATACAGAGACACACAATCAGACACAGAGACAAACACGCAGACAAACAGACACATACACATATACAGACACACAGACACATAAAGACTAGACATACAGAAACATAGACACACACAGACACATACAGACGCACAGACACATACAATGACACAAAAAGACACATTCATACACACTAAACACATAGACAAACACACAGACATACAAACATACACGCACAGACACACAGGCTCATACATAGACGCACCCATACACACACAGAAACACATACCCACACAGACACAGAGATACAGACACTACAATTAGATACACATACAAAAACGCAGACCCACAAACACGCACGGACACACAGACACATACAGATACAGACAGACACACAGACTCACACACAAACACACAGACACATACAGACACCAAACAACAGAACAGATACATACACACACAGACACTTACAGACAAAGAGAAACATACAGACACACAAACACATAGACAAACACACAGACATACACATAGACACACAGACACATACAGACAAACACACAACACACAGTCACACAAGCAGACAGCAGACACATACATACACATAGACACATAGACACACACAGACACAAACTGACGGACAGACACATGCAGAGACACAAATAGACACATTCATACACACAGACACAGACAAATACACAGACATACAAACATACATACACAGACACACAAGCACATACATAGACGCACACATACACACAGATACATACCCACACAGACATACAGACACAAACAGATACAAACAGACACACAATTAGACACACAGAAAAACATTCAAACACACAAACACATAGACAAACACACAGACACATACAGACACATGAACAGACCCATTCAGACACACACAAACACACAGACATACATACAGACACACAGACACATACAGAGAAACACGCAACACACAGACACACAAGCAGACAACAGACACATATAGAGTAGACACATACAGACGCATACACACACAAACACATACAAATGTAAACACATATGAACACATGAAGAGACACATTCGGACACAAAGACACAGACGAACACACAGACGCACACACAAAATACACAGAGACATACAAACAGACAAACAGACACACAGACTCACACAAAGACAAACACACAGACAAATACAGACACACACACAGACACACAGATACAAACAGACATATACAGACACATACAGACACACAAACAGACACATACACACGTAGACACATAGACATAAGCAGACACACAATTAAACACACAAGCAGACACTGACATTGACACACAGATACACACACGAACAGACATAAAAACAGACACACACACATTTAGTGAGTGGCGACAATTTGTGACGGTGGCGACAATCTGTGCCGCTAAGTTTTTTTTCATGGCACAAACTGTCGCCAGTGAGGACAAAAAAATAGGATCAGCAAGAGCGTCACAAATTGTCACCGGCAATCTGTGCCGATTTGCTCAAAACCTGACGGCACAAATTGTCGCCGCGTCACAGATTGTCGCCGGCGACAATTTGTGACGCGGCGACAATTTGTGCCGCAACATATGCGACTTATTCTTAAAATGCTAATTATTCTTCGTTTTCACCGAATTGGCGGGTTATTTGGCAGTTTGGGGTTCAGAAAACAAAAACAAAAACTGGCAACCCTGCTTTATGACCCTGTGTTCACATAAAGAAGAAACTGTTGATTTAGAAATAAACAGCCGTACAATGCCACGCTGGCGACAAATAGGCGTACCCTGCCCCAGTTGCATCGACCATCTGTATTTTATTATAGTCGACTTAGTTTACTCTATAACATACGGGAAAGAGTATTGGCTTTTAGCCTCGAAATAAATCTGGTAGTAGCGAAGTGGCATATTGGATTAAGAAATCATTTTGGATTTACCAAATCCATTGGTACCATGCAAATCCTCGGTCTATCGGACTCTCGGTCTATATACGGATAATAGCTTTGACTTATTTTAAGCCAATTATATCCACAGCGACGCTTTGATGGGTCGGGTGGGTTTGCGGGCAAAAATCCTTCCGCTTGAGGTTGAACGTGGAAAAAAAACATCAACACCCACACCCCACCCCCAAGAAAACCATGACAGGCGATTGAAGTGGTGCCCTTCCCGAATTGATGACAGCATATGCATAGGCGTAGGAAGCTTTTTTGTAGTGGGGAGGGGGGGGGGGCTGAAACCATCCCGAAGATAATGAATGTGCGCTAAGCGCGAAGTCCCTTGCGGCCGGGGTCCAGGGCCCACTTCTGGAAGCTCTGGGATTCTAGATGCCCTGTAGTGCAATATCAACCTTATTTTGAATACTTTTATGACAATTTTTTCATAACAATTTTCAAGTAATTCATCATGAATTAAAAAGTACCAGATGGAAATTTTTGACATAATTTATAGATTTAAGA
>JZLH01S0601389.1:18110-30724 GCA_001188425.1 Eucidaris tribuloides
ACCTTTAGAAAAATTGAACCCATATAAAGGTCCATAACGAATTTAGCCTTTTTTTATTTATAATATATTTATTTCAAGAGAGTAGCCCTTTCGGTTACAAAAACTGCTCTCTCAAGGAACTTACACAATTAAAACATATATATACTTCTAAATACAAAACTTTACCGTTGAAACACAATGACAAACATAAACATACTTCTGAACACACACATTTACAGTTAAAACACACATATAATCAAAGTAAACATAACAAAATTACCTTTTGAAATTATTAAATAAATGCGTAAAAACGCAACTTATAGATTACAACATAGTAATAAACACGTAGAGTAAAACACAACTTTATATTACAATGCACGAATAAATAGATACTTCAAACAATATTGTAGATCATTAGACTGATAAGTACATATAATATAATTTAAAGTTGTAACGTTGATGTAAATGCAATCATATGTGTAAAGTACGGCTAAGTATTACACAGAAACGTTTAAAAGATTGAAGGTTGGGGTTTGATTGTAATGTGCATGACTTATGACTTATGAATTGGATTTTCCTTCAGCATGGAAGTAAAGTATGAGCTTGAGGTAAATTGGCACATAATAAAGTTGTTTTTCATGATAAATTGCACAACAAGAAGGAAATGGTTGACCGTGGAATTTTCACAACCGAAACATTAAAATGTATACTTGAATCTAGTATCGTTGGATTCTTACCCGAAGACTACATCCAATCATGTAACATACCTTTAAGAAGAGCGTACTGGACATCTATTACACTTTATGGATGGGGGTACCAAGGAATTTCAACCTATCGTAGCTAGTATTACTTGACCAAAATACATTTACACTGCCAAAAAAAGTGGTGTTAAAATTACACCAGTCGGTGATGTGCGAGGACCACACCAAGCATTTTACACCACTGTTAAATTAATGGTGTTAGTTCAACACCCATTGATGTTGTTATATCACATTCTGTTTCTATATCAAGAATATTTGGTGTTATGTTCAAACTCCATGGTGTTTTTTAACACGTGAGGGTGCGATCCCCTCAGAACACCGACTGGTGTTGTTTTTGACACCGTAGTGTAATATACAGTGTATCTTCATTTTGTTATATACATCGTGTGCAGAACTACGTGATGCACACATCCAGAAGAAAAGGACTCATCTTCATCCTAAACAACTGTTGCTCCAGCCACCATAACTATGACGAAGCGGTACAACAAGGATCAAAGGTCGACGTGGCTAATATTCAGCATGTGTTTGAACAGATCGGTTTCGAGTCTATCCTTCGCCAGAATTTATCGGCCGATGTAAGTGTATATCAATAACCGGGGTGTTAGATTTTACACCTCGGTGTTGTCTGATGTAAATATCTAATGAGAAGTATTTAGTTTTCATCACTCTTAATATACCTGTGTTACAGTGTGGTATTTCATTCTGATTTTAGAATAACATTAAATATTTAAATTCGAAACCATGTATTATTAGAATGCACAAATAAGTGAATAACTAAATAAACAATAAAAGAAAGAAAAGAATGAGCAGCAATATGAATGAAAAGATAAATGAATAAAGATACATATTATGTGTGTGATTGTGTGTGTGTGTGTGTGTGTGTGTGTGTGTGTGTGTGAGCACACGTGTGGAAACTCTTGTGTGTAAATATGTAAACTTATATTTTAAGTGTATGGTACCCAGGACTGGACAACCTCTCATGTGCCGAATTAAAGACTAGTTTAAAATTGTGGAAGCCAAATTTAAAGATTAAAAGTTTGTTATCTGACAATTAGGATAGTAATTGAATAAACACCCTAGAACAAGAAACTTTAAATAGTCATACTGTCATTAGCAAAATATATGGAGATAAACATCGGTACATACACGTCCTGTGATTCTAGGACGCAGCAGTGGGGGGGGGGGACTGGACTAGACTTGTTGTTCACTGATTTTTACTTTTAAAATGCATTTGATAATATTAACTGCACTTTTTGAGGGTTTCATTTTTAGACCTTATCAGAGACATTACTAGGATCAAGGATCATGTAGCTCAGATTTTTCTTAAAGGCATTGTATAACAATGTTTCCAGTTTAAAAAATCTGAGCTACATGATTCCCCATGCTACTAGTGTCTCTGATACGGTCTAAAAATGAATCTCTGAAAAAATTGCAACAATCATTAAGTGCTTTAAAAAAGTTAAAATCATTGAGAGACCATTCCAGGTTTTCTCAATAGACTGCTGTGTTGCAGAATTTCCTATCGGCTGATATAAAATTAATGTGCCAATTTGTATCTGCACATATTGTACTAGTGACAGCATAACTGTCCAAACTTTTGTGTTCTAGGGTGTTAATTTGTCCATTCAAACACTGTCAGATAGCAAAGTTCGACAATTTTTTAAATGGGTCTTCCACAGTGTTATATAGTGTCTTTAAACTGTTAAAATGCCTTAAACCCATCGGTACTGTTACATCAAAACTCCGCTGACTTTGCATCGTTTGGTGTTGATAGTATTTCTCCCCTTTGTGGCAAAGGAAAATATCTCATTCTCATTCCCACGCTATTAGGTCAATTATCAATTACCTTGACTGAACCCGGTTCCCACTACCAACCACATCAAATCTGCAAATCCTACATTTTAGATCAACCATCAATTAGAATCCCACTGGGGTCGGACATTTGGTTTATTCTATATTTTGCAGGAAATCCAAGCCGAGCTCGATGCATTCGTAGTCCGAATCAACACTGACGGCGCCGATATTCATCGTTCGGTTGTTTTAGTCTTGATGAGCTGGGGCAAAGACGCAGGAATTCTGGGCACGGATGAGAAACTCGTGACACTCGACCAAATCATGGACAAATTCTCGGCCAGGAATTGCCCGATTCTGATGAACCGACCCAAAATCATGTTTATCCAGACTTGCTGTGGCGGTGAGCACCCATAGTTGGCTAGTTAATTATGTATTGTATCATGAGGAGAGTCTTACTTAATATGACCGCCTCCCCCAGTGAACAGAATTAAGTGTCAATGTTGTGCAGCATTCACCTGAAATAACAGGTCTGGGAGATAAGGGTTCACAAGCCGAATTAGACGAATTTAAAAACAAATGCCTACTTAAAGTGTGGTGTTAGGAGTACATCGGCATTTGGAATTGATTGTTTTGAGAAAATGTTTATAATGATTTCGTACAAAGAAACATGTCAAAAGCTTAAAAAAAAGATTTAAAAATGTCTTCATCGGTAAGAAAAGTGAATTTCATTCTGTACTAGGCGAGTACCTGAAATATTCAAAATGCCCGATTGATGACCTTAGTTACCCATTAAGAGGTGGAGTTTACAAGATATGACTCCAAACCCTACTGGACAGTTACCCTAAATCATCTCTAATTCTAAATTTGCTACTTTCAAAGATGAACTCTCTCATTACATAAATATGAATGAAATATGAAAACACATCAATAAAGATGTAGATATAAATGATCCTTTCTCATATTCTTTTGGACGTTATGGATACAGCCCGTAGCAACCTTCCTGAATCAAGGCTGGATTTCGATGCTGAGGTGTCCAATAGGTGTCAGTGGAGGCAATCTTTTGAACAGGGAAGCAGCAAACCGGACGATAGTGATGTGTTCATCGCCTTGGCAAGACTAGACGGTAAGATAACCCTTTCAATACCTCAACTACAAAACCCTGTGCAAAGACTATAGAGTCTTGTTGCAATTCTCCATATAGCATATGCACAGTATTTGCCGATAGCAGATACAATATGTCAACATCCTGGACTTTTTGCAGTCTGTCGAACTTCCTGTCCGACTCAGAACGAAAGCGGCGGCATAGACTGAAAGGCATTGTATAACAATGTTTTTAGTTTAAAAAATCTAAGCCTCATGATTTTTCATGCTACGAGTGTCTCTGATAAAGTCTAAAAATGAAGCCCTGAAAAAAATAGCAATTTAAAACGATCATTAATTGATTTTAAAAAGTGAAAGTCATTGAACAACCATTCAAGTTCTCCACCATAGAGTGCTGTGTGGCAGAATTTTTTCTCAGCTGATAATTCATGTGCCGATTTTTATCGGTACATATTTTACTAGTGACAGCATAACTGTCTAAACTTTTGTGTTGTAGGATGTTTGTCCGTTCAAACACCGTCAGATATGTCAGATACCAGAGTTTGACAATTGTTTAATGGGGGTTCCACAATGTTATGTGTCTTTAATACAGCCAGTCTGTGTCTAGTTGTATTGCCCTTTTTCCAATTTGATGTGGTTGAACTAGCTCTGCCCTGCTAATGAGAAAAATTCCATGAAAACACACATGAATGGAACTCTGACTTTATGCAGAGTGTAGAAAATAAGATGAAACAATGCAATTGCAAAATCAGGGGGGAAAAACCCTAGAGGTTTTTGAACACCGCCTCTTTTTTACATGCACAAATGACATTATCGGATATGAACATGTCGGCAAATCTCGCCAGAGAATCGCAATAATCTGAGTGGGTCTCCAACGTTCTTTCGTAGACAACTACATGCGATAGGGAAAATTGTACAGAGAGAGTGATACATCAAACAGAGATTTAGCATCAATAGTTTCAGTTGGAAAGAATACATGACTATACATAATTTTGCTTCAAATGCTGCCTTGTCCTTTGATGTCCTCTTTTTATCGCGATTGTTTTCGTTAAATTTTCAATTTAGAAACCAGTGATATGAAATATGTACATGTATTTTTATACCTATATGGCATAGGTGAAGTATTATAAATAACAACAGTGTAAGCTGCCTCTTGCTAGGAATCCTTACAAATCAAATACATACCTTATATAATAAAAAAACATGCTATTAATATATACTATATAATGTATATAAGGCAATAAGACAATAAATTATGAGGGAGTTTGTTATGCATACCAGAAGTTCTCAGTAAAATGAAAAAAATAAATATAAAATGAAATAATATAAAGTTGAATAGAATGGATACATGACTAACATTTGTATGCAAAATAAGTAACAAATAAATGAAAAAAAGTAAATACATGAAAGAACAGATAAATAAGAATAATTTTATAAGCAACTATATGACAAAGAAAGAAATTAGTAAACTGATACATAAAGCAATATACTACTATACAGTCTGGAATTCTCTGTAAGTATTCAGAAAATACCTTAATTTGACACTTGACACTAAAATGTCAAATTCTGCGAGAAGACAATCATTGCACAATTAAGTAAGTACCACTCTAATTGTTTTTGTACAGGGTACTGAAAATGATGATATTGCTCTGTATGCAGTCAAAATAAAAAAAAAACCTTTATCGATCTGTATTTTGATTCTTTCTTACTAAAGTTTGTATTTTACCACAGTTGAAATGTTAAAGACATACATAAGCTAACATTATGGAGCTCCAATTAAAAAAAATGTTAAACTGTATTATCTAAACTACACACTAGTGCTTAAATGGACAAATAAACACCCTGGAGTACAAAAGTTTGAAAAGTTATGCTGCCACTGACAAGATATGCATGAATAAACAATTTGCACTACGGTGGAGTATAAAACAGCTTAGCTCTACACACTGTAAGTCTGTAGTAGGAAATGGGCATGGTGACTCTGGGTAATCTGAGTACTCGTAGATTTTCACTTTTTAAAGCAATAAATAATCAGTTTGAAATACAAATTTTTTCAGGGCTTCATTTTTAGACCTTATTAAAGACACTGGGAGCATGAAGGATTATGTAGCTCATATCTTTTAAATGTGGCATTTGAATAAATAAGAATCAAATAACTTTGATATGAAGGCTAAACAATCTCCATCTGATATTTTTCTTCAGGTTACTTTTCTATCAGGGATGGTGTAAACGGCTCATGGTTCATTCAGGCTCTTTGTGAAGAGCTCATCGCCAGGGCGCACCAAGATGATTTGGACACCATGATGAATCGGGTAAGTTTGTAGTAAAACATGATAGAACTACTACATTCGTAAACACAGCAAACACTTTGGTGTTGAATTTAACATCCGTGGTGCTGCTCAATGTAAGTACCAGATGTGGTTTTGAATTTCATCACACTTGGTGTTATTTCATTAAACACCAAGGCCTATTCCATTAAGCTGTTCGTAAGTTACGCATGACTTTACGAATGACTTGAAATGTGGCAAACCAAATGTGATTCTCAAACTTTGGAAATCACATGTGCTAATGTTAGTAAGCACACATACAGGTAGATTAACATTTTTACTCTTAACAACCATTTAACAGGTATTTCAATGCAAACTTTGTCTTTGGGCAAACTCTGATTGACATTAAAGTGATAGGCTAACATTGTGGAGCTTCAATTTAAAAAAATTGTCAAACTTTGATATCTGAGCTACATAGTAGTGTTCAAATGGACAAATAAACACCCTAGAATACAAAAGTTTGGAAAGTTACACTGCCAATGGCAAGTTATACATGAATAAATTATAAAACTTGGGGCGAGTTTTATTAACCTAGGTGTACACACAGTAAGTCTATGGGAGGAAATGGGCAAGTGATTCTGGTCAACTTACGATTTTCACTTTTTTAAAGCACTAAATAATCATTTTGAAATACAAATTTTTCAGGGCTTCATTTTTAGACCTTATCAAAGACACTGGTAGCATGGGGAATCATGCGGCTCAGATTTTTTTAACTGTGGTAAATGTTAGCCAATACCTTTAATCAGTTAATCATGATTTTTTTAAATTGGCATAAGAAAATGTTTACTTTTTGGCACTTCATCTTTGAGTCGTTCGTTAGGTCATGCGTAACTTTACGAGCAGCTTAATGGAATAAGTCCCACGAGTATAAACTTAAAGCCGAAATATAGTTTTGGTCGATCAGACAAGCTTTTCGTCAGTCGTTCACAAAGTATTCAATTGTCACAACACACATCACAAAACAACATCAAACCCATTGAACATTTTTAGTAGTAACAAATTGTGATGTTTGAATTATCGGAGAACATGTAGCGGTATGTACGTTACATATGGGAAATAGGGGGGTGGGCGACATTTACATTTTGCGTAATTTCTCAAAAAATTGAGACTTTCACAGCGAGCAATTTATACATAAATTCTAAATAAATTCTAAATTATTCATATATGTCTAGCTAAAAACATAATTGCAAATTTATTTTATTTTTTACTCTTTACCAAAAATACTTAAGACTTGTTAACACCGTATGTGTTATATACATGTTTAATACCCTAGCTTTTACAGTGCGTGGTCAGAATGGATTATGTTGAGATAATAGAAATAGGAAAAAAAAATCGCCGAATCATAAATATATATTTTCAAATTGCATTGTTTCAGGTATAGAACGTTAATACAATTTGGATATTAGACCACTGTGTTTATTTAGCCTACAAATAGTAGAATTTTCATGTGTGTTCATTTCATAAATTGTCGTCAGCAGACTTTGTAACGTCTCTGGGTAAGCGAAATACATGCGATTAACAATACAATAGCACAAAAATATTTTGTTCTTATTATTTCCATGAGTTAAGTTTTATGCAACATGAATTTGGGGGAGTTGGCTCAGTGGTAGAGGGTCATACCAAAGACTTTTTAAAAATGATACCTTCTGCTTTCTAGCCAGGCGCTCGGCATTCTAGAACAGAGAAGGGTAATAATAACATTTATGTTATGCAGGGCCCGCTGGTAAAGCAGTCTTTGTGACTGAAGTTGCTACCCTGGGTAAATAAGACATTATTATTATTATTATTATTATTATTCTGATTATACATCATAAAGCTACGAATGTTATAATTGTTGTATCACACTCTTCTCTTGATTATTGTTTTGGAAATATCGACATAAAGCCAAAACACATGGCATCTGTCATAAATTATAATGTAAATGGACTCTTTTGCTATTAAGGAGCTATTCACTTTATCGAATAAAAAAATACTTTTTGCATTTATGATAAACAGGTCAAAAACCGCGTCATGAAGTTGGTACCGAATGTATCGAAACAGAACCCGGCCACGGAAGGAGATGATGAGACGATGCGAGTTTGCAAACGAGGAGTTCGCAAAAATATTTACTTCATGCCTAAGTATCCTACTCATGACAAATAACTTAAATTTAAGATTTTCTTCTCCTTTCAGGAAGATGGAATGGCGGAATTTCGAAATAAAAAGAAATCATTCAATGCAGTTTCCAAAATCATTGTTTTAACATTGTGGAAGTTCAATTTAAAAAGTCAGCATTTGATTTCTGAGCTGGGTGATAGTGCCTAAATTATCAAATAAACACCCTTGAATACAAAAATTATGAAAAAGTAATTATGTATGGGTACTTTCATAAATCAAATGAAATATCTGGTAGACTCCTAATTTTCAAATGTCTATGGGGAAATGGATATGGAAAAAATGGTCAAAGGTCTTTACTGCTTTAAGTCGTTTTGAAATAAGTGCATTTTCCAGCGAAGCCAGTGAGAATAATGGGTGGTCCAAAATATACACAGCACATTTTATATTATTTTATTTTACATAGGATTTTAAATTTTATTTAACTGCATTATTTGTAATTGTAAAATAAGTTTGAAGTATGTGTAACTTCCACCGATTAAAATGTATTATTCTGCTAGTTTGGTATCAAATGAAAGTGTTTAATGTGTGTTTTTTAATGTTTTTAACTGACTCTACTTTACGAAAAATAAGAGGAAGAGCATTTTACAACTTAGGTGCAGAAAGTCCAGATACATTTTCACCGAGAGAAGGATAAATTCTGACACTGCTTCTATTTTCTAACAGCAGACCATTATCATGATTATTTAATCTTAAATGGTATGATGACAAATGTTAGACTGTGATTAAACATGATATATGATATGCCCATACAAAACAATGCATACTTATAGCATGAATTATTAAGTTCCTCAGATTTGTTGTTTTAACTGGGAATTTTGTTATATTATGCCTAAAACCCAACGAAAGATGGGTAGCTGACAATTTGTTTCAATAGCTCAATATGTACACAAATCATATGCTAATTAAAAAATGACATTTTTTTTTGGTATTTTGATCCTTGTAAAACAATATCCAAGAGAATGAAAACTGATGTAGGTATTCGTAAATGGTTAAGACTGTTTGTTTGAAACGAACCTATTATGACATAATGTATCATAGGCAGATGCAAAAAGTGGGATCGTATGAATAATTATTTGGCCTTTGTTTTATTTTCATGTGTACTTACAATTTGTATGGAATATATACATTAATATAACCATGGTGATATATACAATTATTAAGACTAAAAAGAACATTTAGCAATATATGTGATATTGTTTCTATGATTATGACTATGTAGTATACAACAGAGTTATCCTCTGTGTATGCTCGTTTCTTAGTGTCATCATAGGGTGACTTTTAAAACAGTAATAAATGCCCCCAAATAAATTTATGTAGGCACTTTCAAATTATTATTGACAACGGTAGTGCATATAAACAGATCTAAATAAATACGATGTAAGAGATATGTATTAATGCAATTGTATTTATGTGTAGTAAAACTGCAACAACTAATTATATTTCATCAGCCTGGGGTTATGATAGAATGCTAGTTTTTTCTTTGAAATACACAGAGCAGTCAGTTAATTTTAAGTATTAGCCGTCATAGCAAAAACTTTGTCATATACACATATGTATTCTAAATGGAAAGAACAGAATTGGAAATATTACTCAGTGTGGGTTGAAAGATGTTAGCATGTAATATAAGTCATGTATACTACCTTAACTAGTCACTTGCTATCATGATCAGACTGGATTTAATGTCGACTATACACAAATTTACAGTAAACTCCTTACAGCGCATTTTACACTTCAGATCATGTAAATTTGGTACATGTTTCAACTCATTCAGTTTTCGAAACCATCTATGACCCATTTCTATCCTGTTATTTCCTCCCTTAAAAAACAAAAAACGAGTGAAATTGTTTACCCTTTAAACGTAAATGACATGATTAGGGGTAGTCCTCAACTTGGGCTGAAACTACTCTAGAATCAAAAATACTATGTAAGGAGTTTCCTGTGAAAATCTTGTAGTCAAACGTTGACTATTTTCCAAAATAAACAATGTCAATATCACGGAAACCTGCTGCGTGGCTCTCTATGGGGCTTATTTCTATCGTCCCCGGATAAAATTAAGATAATCCTATATTTCTGCTTGATTCTCCTTAAGTAAACAAATTACAGATAAATCCTCCCAGATGGGTGATCCACTCCTGCTAGTGTAGTGTATAGTTGGTATATATTTCAATTCATTTGATTCTTGAGGCATTTTCAAGTGTTCCCACTCATGTCACTCACCTTTAAGGAGTGAATTTAAAAAAGAGTGAATTTTGAGAGAATATGTGTGTGTTTCACTCATTTTGAAGTGAGCTTAAGGATTACACGGAATCCCCAAGTGATCCCTGAGGTCACTCCAGAATGAGCGAAAATCACTCAAGTTCACTCGAAATTCACTTGACAATCACTCTAAATTCACTCTTTTTTGACATCTACTCCTTAAAGAATGAACAATCTCACTCGTTTTTAAAAAGAGATCTTTTTATAATGAAATAATAATATACAACAAGAATAATTGTTTGAATGCGGTGTTGGTAAATATATTTTTGGTACAAAATGAAACGCTTGTGTACTTGGTATCGAATAAAACGTGAAATAATAATTCAAGATTAGCTGAAGAATTTACTTTCTCTGCTGTGCATTTTGTGTTGTTTTTAAAATTCAAATTCAAATTTATTTCCAAACTTCAAACGGATAGAATATAAACATCAAGTATAATACAATCATACATAATCACTTTCTTTGTACACGACATGTGTTATATTATATATAAATACCAGTAACTTAAGATTCCATTGATTTATGAAAAAGGGAAAGCTCGCAAAGCTTAATTAAGCTCGATCACAAAGGACGATCCGAAAATTGAATTAAACAAAATTGAAAAATACGGTTTCATGTTTACATAGAAAATATAAGAACAAAATACCACGAATGAAATTTGTTATCCTGTTTATATTTTGATATTATATTCTACATTTGAAATCATTTAACTATATACGAGAATGAAATGTAATGTTTACTTACATACGATAGCTTGAAGTAAATTTGCAATTGCCGCGCCGCCGGCCGAGCAACTGATAGGCAATTGATAGTCCGAATTCATAGGTTTTTTTTTTTGGAATAATACTTTTCCATTTCCATGATAAAAGACCAAACATGTACAATATTATAAATAACGTTGACATACAAACAACAAAAACAGGTGAAAATAATGGAGAATGGATTGACCTTCACAAAGTAATAAGGTAACATATTGTTTGATTTGTTTGAATTGAATTGAATTCGAAGACCCCTTTAGAATAAAAAAAAAAATACAAGTATACAACAGACCGCAGAGACATTATTGCACACAGCCTAATTTAAAGGTTTATTTAATTATCTGATACAAACTTTTGTGGTAAATACTTCTTTAACTTTACTTCAAAACTTTTTACCGCAGTGCATTGTTTAATATTATCAGGTATAGCATATACCACAATTTAGGTGCTCTACACATGGAATTTGAATTTGTAAAAGTTCTTTCATACTACACACGGTAATCATTTGCAGATCTATATATTGTAATTATAGATTGATTTATTTTGCGCAAATATTTCTGGTAACATGCTATTATTATAGGAATGCATGAAACAGATGATTGGATAATCAAGTAGTAAACAAATTCGTAATATATTTAATTTGTAAAACAAAGGCTTTGTATGACTGTCATATTACGGTGGTCTATATCGCATATACCAATAAGAACATTTTTACTAATTTTTTTTTTAAAATATATCAATAAACAAAGGGTAGGCCTACAACACACTTTGATATCGCGCGTAGTAGAAAAAATATTGATAACGCGTTGGGACAATGGACCGAAGATATCAGCGAAACACTGATGCCTTGCCAAGGATTCACATTCTGAAGCCAGGGGCGTCGATCTGTGTTTCGGATTGGGTGGGGGGGGGGGTGGCAAAAGAGAAGAAATGTCCAAAATGTTCGGCGCGCTAAATCGTAATACAACAATTTGCGCGCGAAGCGCGCCGAAAAAAATGACAATTTTTTTATGTTTAAGACTAGTTTTTATGCCATGTTTAATGGTTTTATAGTTGGCGTACTGAAGACAAAGAAGACGAATTCTGCACGAAATTGTATTAAGGAATTAACGTGACTTCCGTTATTTAATTCAATCTGTATAAAAAGAACAAACAAATTGAACCGATTATTAAATATTGTATCTTTAACTTCTTGCAGTTAATATTGTTCTGTAATGTGAGTATACTTTGCTGATTTACCTGGATCAATTATATTATCTTACTGTATCGAAATAGTAAACTTGAATTAATCATCAAATGTGTCTACCTGTCTCATTAATAGACAAATACAGTACTTTATAGGTCATATATCCTCATAAACATCTGCGATAATCACCTAGCAGAAATTCCACTTTCAAAGTTGTAACCACTGTATGTGTTGTTATTTAAACTTAATCAAACCTTCATTTTGAATACAAAGAAAACACTCAACTTGTGTTTAAATT
>JZLH01S0601391.1:21563-39426 GCA_001188425.1 Eucidaris tribuloides
ACATCAGCCCATTTTGCACCATGTCAATTGAGCAGCACGCCCAATGCACAGATCATCACTTCATACATGACCACAACAAATTGTAGTTAGCGCAAAACTAACAATGTCCGTATTACGTAGTTGTCATTCATCGCATCTTTGATAGCTGCCGCCATCAATCTGACTGTTAATTTTGTTTTGGTCATAATGGCACAACCTATTTCAATCAAAAACTTGACTTCTGAATATCTCAATCACCGGAACTATCCATATGTCTATATAACTTGCAATCATGACAATGTCAATAAATCGATTCAGTACTTCTGAAAACAAAAGTTTAGTATCATAGCATCACAGAAAAATATGTATAATAAGTTGAGGTGGGACTGATAAGTGTGGAATGTTGACAAGACAGATCATATCCCTATAACCTAGCCATACTTCTGGCGATGCCGTTGTTGAGAAATATTGTGTTTGGGCATGTGTCCCAATTGATGAAACGCATAATACTAATAATCATAGGAAAATACGGGAGGGACATCATAGCTTCTCTTGTATTTCTCTATCTTCTTCCCCTTATCATAAATTACCAGATTGGATCTTGTTTCACGCCACAATGGAACGATCCCCTGATTTAGATGCCACATGTAACTCTGAATTATCTACATTCTCGTTATTGTCAAGCATTCTGTAATGCAACATTCCTGTAATTGTCACATTCTTGTATACGTCAACATTTTTGAAATTGACTATAATCTTGTTCTGTCTACATTCTTGTACTTTCACATTCTTGTAATTCTCTCTTCTTAGTTCCGACCAATTCTGAAAATTCTCGACCTTCTCGTCATTCCATTCAAGTGCAGCTGGGACCGAATTTGCTTGCACACCAGCAGTCATCGCCTGTATACTATGTTACAGCTGGCCCTGTGGACTCAGGGAACGACGTAGATGCCACGGTGAGCGGACGTAGCGGCGGTTTACTCGTGGTGGTGATGATACTGGTGTGGGGGCCGGTTATCGTGAGGTCGTGGTACGCCTGAGGGCAACGCGGGAGAAGCACTTGGGTGAGAGGACTGAATGTTAGTGGCGTAGTGGATTGATGCGTGCCAGCGTGGAGGACGCAAGGCCCCACGCCAGGGAACTGATCGCGGGGTGCTGCGCAGGAGTAGCTGACAAATTGCCGGTTGATTGCAGGTGTGCTGAAGTCTTGGTTGTGTGATGTGCTGCCTAAGTGACAGTTGGACGGAATGGCCACGTGGCGAGAGTAATGTGCCTTCCCCTCGCTCTGGACCGCCAAGGTGAGTGTGTGGATGGACCCCACTTGACCTTTGACTCTTGTTGTGGTATGTGCATCCTGTGACCTCTTCTTGATACTTGTTGCCTGATGTTGAACAGAAGTTCCACGTTGTATTACGCTACTCAGTGAACAGAGTGCTGTTATCGAGTTCCGATTGTTATTCGCTCAAGAAGCGAAGCTGTGGATGCATCGACGGTCCTATTAGACTCCCCCATCGTTTTGCAATTAGGAAGATATGATGAAGCAATGCGAGTCAGACCGTTATGAGGTTCTCCTTATTCATTGTAAACTTCTGCTCCTCGGACAGTCTCTCCACTCTGAAATCAGACGTCTCCACCAGAACCCGTCCATAGTTCGCATCAACTCAATCTCCTCCTTGATCATTCCACTTGTCTCACACTTCTTTCCACTACCACCAGACGAACCTCATACAACTTCACATTTATCTTTCACATCGCTAAAGTGCTTAACACCTTCTTATGCCACTTCATTCAAGTTCAGTTCGCGTCAATGTCACGGTACTACACTCGAACGTCTTGAGGGTCTGTTGTTCTTGGTCCTGTCGTAGTAGGGAAGTGAAAGGAGACACAGACACGGGTAAAGTCACGCAGCTTGACGCAATTGGCCAGCCGATTCACAGTCTCACTCCCTTGATAGGGGACCACTAGCGAGAGGAGTAGGAGGAGATGCGGAGAGGGAAAATGTGTCTGGTTGTCGCTCGGGCACTAGACAATCAGGTGCGTGGAACTACTTAACGACACCTGTTGGTGATGCTATTTATCGTACAAGATGTACAGACTTGTCTCCACCTGCAAGTAAATACAACATAAAAGTTTATACCTTTAACTGAAAATATATGTAGCAGCAATAGATTGTGGTTTACAGTCCATGTGTGAAAAAGAAGATGATCAAGTTTGATACATATTAGGGTACATTACATTGAAGTGAGAAAAGAAACCGGATAAGGCAGTATCAGAAGCACTAAGATAGTTGGTTTCAGAATCAGATACCCTGAATTGAGTCTGGCAGATGGTGTGCGATATCTGCAAAAATAGGAATGCCTGACATTATTGAGCAACATGAATAACTCACTGATGATACAATTTTCCTTTTTTATTTCAAATGATAAACCCTTTACTGTGACTTAAAATTCTGTCCACCGCTGTCAATGTATTACGCTCCACATATAACGTTTATTTCATGATAATTAATTTAAAAATTAATAGTACTGTTTTGCACAGTTTTGGTGCAATGTGTACGACTGTTATTTCAGTTGTGGTTTATTATTACTTGTTTTGTTTTCAAATATTATTAGTCAAATATATGTCTTTTCACTGTAATTATAACAATGGCCTTGCTGAAAAGTAGATATTTATGAGTCAGGCTGTCCAAATGCCAAGCTTTAGTCACATTGAAAATATAGATGTTATATGCAATACATAATTCAATTGGATTATTTTGTCCACCCCTTCAAAGATGGGTTATTGATTCACGTCAAAAAAATCTATATGAATCAATCAGCTAAATCATACCAAGTAATATTATATAAAATAAACACCTCTCATAGAAATGGTAACATATGATTTGTAAACACTGAACGTTAAACTTAATCTTTTTCCAATTTGCTCAGGAGCAAATTTAAAAATCCGCGACTCAAACGTGCCGTGCCGATCCAATGCCGACAGCCGTTAGCCAAGTCGCAGCAGGGATAGATGACAATCAGGGCGATCCGATCGTCTTTGCTGGGGGGGGGGGGGGGGGCATAAGTAATATAATTATGCAAATAGGTATATTATGTCCCTATAATCTCACTACAATACTGTAGAATGCTAATTTTGTGAAATTTACATTTTGACATTACGAACAATTATCTACAAAAAAATTGCCTAAATCAAATTATTTCCATGTACATTTGTTTTGTGAATTTCTTAGTATTTTGTTTTTTTCGACGCAATTTGTGATCAAAACACATAAACTTAAATCCTTCAGCCAGTAAAGTAAAAATAATCTACATTTATGATTTGCTGAACCAATTCATTGATTTGTAACAAAATCACGTTTTTGAGCAATTTGGAGTTCATGCCTGTAAGAAATCGTGCAGACTCGTAACGTACGTCCGATTTTTCGAAAGGTCTTAAGATGCCGCTACTTGAAATAAAAACCATGAATGCGCGTCAAAAAATTCGCGCGTGGGTAATCGGAAATTGTCGAGGGGGGCATATGGCCGCCCCCCCCCCCCCCCGTATTATTAGGTAACAATATAGTACCATGTAATCCAGTAGGCTCGCGTAGGTAACATAGTCGTATGGGTAATACATTCATGTACATTATCTACATAATATAGGTCAAGCCCTGTCAGTGTTCTATCATTTTTGTCACTAACATGTATTTCTCTTTTTTTTTTTTAGCAATTCGATTTATATTGTTTTTTAATAATAGTTTTTTCTGGTATAACTTGCCACTGTAATAATTACATTTTGTCCACACTTCTGAAGCAATTTATTTTACTTCTTTATCAGCTGCAAATTTAGTTACGTGAATGATAGAAATACTATACTTATAAAACATGACATTGTATTGAATTTAGATAATTCTGTGAGCATTCAGAGAAATAAATTCTCCTCACCTGTTTGCTGGTCGAACCACTCATCTCACTGTCACTGCGATCGTGATGACCCCGGCGTCGACTCGGTGAGTCGGATACATCGCTCCTTTAGAGTACGAGTTGTCTAGCCCTCTCGACCGTGTTGTTCTCCTTTGGTCTCTGGTCTCGTTCCTGTTGAGTCTGACTTCAACCTGAGGTCTGTGAGGTGACCCGTGGCGTTGCCACCGCGCGCCTGGGGCTCATTCGGACCACGCGGTGCTGAGGGGCGGTGTTGCCCTAGATGCGCTTGATCTCTGGTAAGACTGCTACTGGAGGCGTGTGCGTCCTGGAATAAAATATCAAGAGACGGAAATAGCACTATCTTCTCCAGATATTGTCAATTTCTTAAGCAGAGTTTTCTTTTTTTCGGACTGATTGAGTATTGACTTCAGTTACATTTTATTGACATGGAAACTCAGCGCTACATCATGGAAAAAATAAATGTGAACATGTACGGCACGATACATATGATCTGATTAACTAAAGACAATAGTAATAGTCACCTGACCCCTCGCAGCTCAGGTGCAATAACTGATTTCGTCACTTGGCCGGCACAAGCGTAAGCAACTCTCCAAGCAGAAGGGGTAACAGGTAAAAAAAATTGCGTCTAATTTAAACCCTAGCTCATTCCTTATTCTTCACCTTAAGTACGATAGCAATCTAAAAGATCCAATATTTGATTCTCATGTGAAAATACGCCAATGGTTGTCACGTTCAGCAATTTACTGTTACGCCTTCTGCTAATTTGCTAACACCTTCTTCACCGGCATGATTTCGCTGTTCGACCTTTCGTTTGCTTCAGATTGTTCTCACCATGATCTATTGCCGCAAGAGGAGAGGCATCAATATGAGTGTTTTCCGTCTTGACAACCAAATCAATACAAATAACACAGTCGTTTCCACTGCCTCTATTTGTTTTTCTTTTTTGGCTGCAGGCACGAGAGCATTGAGAGGTTCTTATGTCTTTCTAAAAAAATATTCTCACTAGTATTGCAAGTATAGACCATTTTGATTTGCAAAATTAGCCACTACCATGTTATCCAAACTCTGCTAAGAACATTACATCAATTTAGACACGACTGCTCAATTTTAGCGTGCACTCATCAAAGCATAAACACGATAAGAAAGCAAAGACGCAAAAAATCAATTAAATGGGCTAAACCTTTCATAACGTACACCACCGCCCAACACCGCCCGACCCATCTGTTTACAATTTTGAAGATTCTGTTAGTTTGTTTTAATTTTGTTTTTGTCATTCTAATCACATTGTGTTATATAGCTTGATGATTGACACTGAAAAGCTAAACACATCTATTTTTTTTTTAGTTTCAGCATTCTGAACACTTAACACCTCTTTGATACTGAGACTGAAAACACTTCTGTCCACTGTTTCGTGCCAAACCTGTTCGAGATCATCCCTTGTTGACGCCGAGTAATTGCACAATGTGTGGTCCCCAGGCTTGAGTGTTGTCGGAATGCTGGGGTGACAGGGATCATGGGTGAAAGGGGCTCGGCAGGACGGGGTCTCTGAAAAATTCAAAGGCAACATACTAATGAGTTACTTAAACACAGCATATGTCAACGAGATGCTCAGGGCCTGACAAAGAAAACATGTACAGTTGGCTCGATTATGCCGACATCATTTTAAGACTCTCTCACAACAAAAGAGGGCACACACTCCAGCAGGAGAAGAAAAAGAGCGATCGTATAATGGATGGGTCATAATCGAGCAAACATTACATGTATTTCTTGCATTGCCCTGAGCATCTCGTTGAGACCAATTGCTGTGTTCTAATGTAATACCATTATGTTGTTTCCTTTGAATTTTTCACAGAGACCCAGTTCCTCGCACCACTTCCCCCATGATCTGTCACCCCCACATTCCCTACAACACTCCCAGCCTGGGGGACAACACCACTTGCCATACCTTCGCGTCAACACAAGGTGGTCTCAGAACAGTGGCAACGAAACAAGGTGTACAGAATGAGTTTCAGTTCCGTATTCCAAACGAGGTGTTAAGCTTTCTCAGAATGCTGAAATAAAAATAATGTTTTTAAGCTTTTCAGTGTCACTCATCAGAGCATATAGACACAAGTGCATTAGAATCCAAAAAAATTACAAAACCTAAACAAATCTTCAAATGCTGAAAAAGTGGTCGGGGTTTGGCGTGGGTGTAGGTTTGAACGTTTCTAGCCAACATTTAATTGTTTTGTACGCTCTTTTGATTCTTATCGTTTTATCTTTGATATGCACGTGAAATGTGACAATCGTAGTCAAAATTAATGAAGTTCTAGAAGTTTCGGATAACATGTATGGAAATTTGACAAATCAAGAATAGTTCTATACTTCAAATACTCATAGAATTTTTTCAAAGACTTAAGAACTTCTTCATCTCCTCTTGCCATGCAGCCCAAAGAAATAACAAAATAGAAGGATGGTAAGTAACGCGACTGTGTGAATTATTTGTATTGATTGATTGTGTCAACGACGAAAAACCCTCTGATTGTCCTCCCTCCTTGAGCTATAGTATCCATTAGAACAATGAACAATCGAAAGTGGAACACAGAAATCATTGCGGGGCAGAAGGCAATACTCTAAGCAGAAGGGCGTTAACATAATTGCTGTAACGTGACCCCATTGGCGTATTCACTGAGATCAAAGTATTGGTATTTTAGATCTCTTATAAGGTACTGTGAAATAAGAATGAGCTATGTTAAAATAGACGCAATTTCCTGTTACGCCCTTCTGCTTGGCCTTTGCTTACAGCCTTGCTGCAGCCAAGTGACGAAATCATTATAGCTCACGTCTGAGCTGCTGAGGTCAGGTGACCTATTAATTGTCTTTAATTACATCATATATGTATCCCGTGCGTAATGTTCACATTTATTATTTTCCATATGTAGATATTTCATTCAATAAATTTGTAAAACGAAGTAATCCATCATCCGGAAAAAAAAAAACTCTGAGCTTAGAAATTGACACATCTGTGAGTTAGATAGTTTTCTATTTCGTCTCCTCTGATCCTTTTATCTCCCGACGCAACGCATTCAGTAGGCAGTCTGTCACCCAGAAATCAAGCGCTCAAGGCAACACCCGCCCTTCACACCCTGTGGTCACTGACATGCTCCAGGCCGGCGGGCAACGCACGGTCACCTCACAGACCTCAAGTTGAGTCTGCAGCACTGCAACGGAACGAGACCCAGGATACATCAAGGAGACACACACAAGGTCCGCGGCACCAACTAGTACTCTACGAGCGCTGAGCCTATCGTATCTCCCGACTCATCCGAGTCCGACGCCTGAGTGTCTCAACGATCAGCCAGTGACAGTGAGGATGAAGGTTCCGACCAGCAATAAGGCTGGAGGAGAATGATTTCTCTTACTGCTCAAAGAATTTCTAATTCAATACATTGTTCTGTTTTATACAGTATAAGTATTTTTAACATCAACGTAAACTAAAACTCAGCTGATAAAGAATAAATGAAATGCTTTTTAAGAAGGATGTGACGAAAATTATAATTATTACAGTGAGCAATGTTTCAAAAAAAACTACTATTAAAAAACAAAATTATAAATCGAATTGGCTAAAAAAAAAAAAAGAGAAAATAAACCATTATTGACAAAAATGAATAGAAACACTGAACAGTGCTTGACCTAGATTTGTAGCGAAATTACTGATGTTATTCCATACGACTATGTACCGTTACGCGCAGCGATACTTTAAATTAGTTATATATTTAACCTAAATACACGGGGGGGGGTGGGGGGGGGGGCGCATTAATGGCCCCCCCCTCGACAAATTTCGCGATTACGCCGGCGCGAATTTTGACGCCCATTCACGTGCTTTTACTTTCAAGTATCTGCGCACATTTAAGACATTTTCGAAAAATCGTGAAAGTACCGTTACCACGCTGCACGATTTTCGTAACATTCATGTCAACTCCAAAATTGCTCAAAAACGTATTTGTTAAAAATCAATGAAATTTGTTTTCATCCAAAAATATAATGTTAATGATTATATTTTTATACTTTTACTGGCTGAAAGGATTAAGTTATGTTGTTATATCCAAAAGTGGTCGAAAAAACAAAAATACTAAGAAATTTCACAAAAAAATACATAAGAATTAATCTGATTGCAAATTTTTTGTAGATAATTTTCTATGTCCAAATGAATGAATTTTACCCAAAAGTTTAGCATTCTACTAGTGCTTATTGTAAGTGAGAATATAGTGAAAACATAATATCATAAACTTATTTCATAATTATTACCTAATCCCCCGCCCCCGCCCCCCCCCCGTATCAAGACAACGAGCGGAGCGCCCTGATTGGTCATCGGCTATCCCTCGCGACCTTATGGCTAACGCTGATCGGACTACATTTGAACGGCCCGGCACGTTTGACGTCGCGGATTTTTTAAAATTTGCTCCTGGACAAATGAAAAAGCATTAATTTAACCGTTCAGATTTTAACCAAAACTCAATATTTTACCCCAAGTTTCTATGAGAGGTGTTTATTTATATTAATCTTCACATTGGATATGATTTCAGCTGATTTGATTCATATAGATGTTTTTTGACGTGCAAATCAATAACCCAATCTTTAAGTGCGTGGTGGAACAAAATAATCCAATTGAATTAGTGTATTGCATACTAACATCTATATATTTCAATGTAGACTAAAGCTTGCATTTGGCTGATCAATAACATATCTACTTTTCAGCAAGGCCTTGTTATAATTACAGTGAAATAGAATATAATTGACTAATTAATTATTTGAAAACAAAACAAAATAATAAACAAAACTGAAAATAATCAGTCGTACACATTGCACCAAAACTGTTTAAAACAGGACTATTAACTTTTAAAAGTGAAGGATTATCATGAAATAACATGATACTGTGAGCAGTAATACATTGCAGCGTGGAACAGAATTATAAAGTCACAGTAAAGGGTTTTATACCATTTGAAAAAATAAAAAGGAAAAATTGGTATCATCAGTGCAGTTTATTCATGTTGTCCTCAATAATTGCAGGATTCACCTCATTTTTTGCAGCAATCACTCGCACACCATCTTGCCATCTCACTCAATTCAGGGTATCCTGAATTCTGAAACCAACCCTCTCTAGTCTTCCTGTACCTGCCTTATCCAGGTCTTCTGTTGTCCTCACTTCAAATTGTTAATGTACCCTAATACTGTACTCAAAACGTGATCATCCTTCTTTTTCCACACATGGCTGTAAACCACAATCTATTTGCTGCTACCATAATATTTTCAGAAATGTTATAAAATAATTTTGTTTGTATTTATCTTGCAGGTGTGAGGACAAGTCCTGTACAGCTTGTAACGATAATAGCATCACCCACAGCTGTTCGTTAAGTAGTTCCAACAGCATCCTGAGTGCTAGTCCCGACGCCCACACCCAGCACAACATCCCCTCCTCCGCATCCTCCTCCTACTCCTCGTCGCTAGGTGTGTCCCCTATCAAGGGAGGTGAGGACCTTGTGAAGTCGCAGCGGGCCAATGTGGTCAGCTGCGTGACGATACCCGATAGTCCTGTCCCTACTCCTGACAGGACCAAGAACAACCAGACCCTCAAAGACGTCGAGTTGAGTACCGTGAACATTGACGCCGAAAAACAGAACTTGAATGAAATTGTGGCGATAAAGAAGCGTGTAAGCACGTTTAGCGATGTGAAAGATAACAGTGTGAAAGTTGTGAATGAGGTTCGTCCTGGTGGTAGTGGAAAGAGTGTGAGACAAGTGGATCGCATCAAGGAGGAGATTGATGTTGATGCGAACTATGGACAGGGTTCTGGGCTGGAGACGTCGATTCAGAGTGGGAAGACTGTCCGGAGGGAGCAGGAAGTTACATTGAAGAAGGAGAAACCCTCCCATCACCGGTCTGACTCTGCGATTGCCTTCATCAATCTTCCTCCATTGCAAAACGATGGTGGGGGAGGGTCTAACGTAGAGACCCCGTCGATGCATCCACAGCTCGCTTCGTTGAGGAATAACAATCGGAACTCTAATAACAGCACTCTTCCGTCACTGAGTAGCGGTAATAACAACGTGGGAACTTCTGCTTCAACATCACGGCAACAAGAGTTATCAAAGAAGAGGTCAAACAGGACTGACAATGCCACAAACCAAGGTCAAAGGTCAAGTGGGGTCCAACCCAACCACACCCTCAACCCATTGGGCCCGGTCCCAGAGCGAGGGGAAAGGCACATTTACATCTCGCCCAACGTGGCCCACTCCCGTCCCAACCTGTCCCACTTAGGCAGCCCCACACACAAACCAAAGACTTCCCAGCACCACCTGCAATCCACACCGCAATTCGTCAGCTACTCCTACGGCAGCACCCCGGGGATCAGTTCCCCTGGGGGTGGGGCCCTGCCGTCCCTGCCACCGCCCGGCACGCATCAAGTCCACTACCGCCCAGCTAACATTCCAGGTCCCCTCTCCACCCAAGTGCTTCACTCCCCCACGGTGCCCCCTCAGGCGTACCACGCCTCACCGATAACCGGCCCCCACCACCAGTATCATCACCACCACCCGCAGTACAACCGGCCATTCTACGTCCGCTCACCGTCGGGCAACATCTACAGTACGTATCCCTTGAGTCCCACCAGGGCCAGGCCGTACCAATACGTCTACCAAGGCGATTGACTGCTGGTGATGCAAGACAAATTCTCCCAGCTGCACTTCTGAATGGAATGACGAGGATGTGAGAATTATGTAGTCAATGTCGAGAATTCAGATGTTGGGAACTGAAAAGTGAAGAGAATTACAAGAATGTAGACAAGTACAAGAATGTAGACAGTTACAAGATTATAGTCAATTTCAAGAATGTTGACAGTAACAAGAATGTGTGACAATTACAAGAATGTTGACAATTACAAGAATGTTGACAATAACGAGAATGTAGATAATTTCAAGAGTGTACATGTTGGCATCTAAATACAGGGGATGGTCCATTGCTGGCTTGAACCAAGATCCAAATCTTGGGTATTTCTGGGATAAAGGTGGAAGAATGATAGAGAAATTACAAAGAGAAGCTACTGATGTCCCTCCCGTATTTTCCTAGATCCGTATTAGTATTATGCTTTGCCATCAATTGTGACACATGCCCCCAAACCCAATATTATCAACAAACGGCAATCGGCAGAATAGTATGGCTAGGTTATAGGGATAATGCATTCTTGTCTTGTCAAGCATTCAACACAATTATCAGTCCCACCTCAATATATATACATATTTTTTCTGTGATGCTATGAATACTAAACTTTTGTTTTCAGAATGTACTGTAATGCGTTTATTGACATCTGTCATGATTTGCCAAGTTACTATAGACATATGGATAAGTGCCAGGTGCATTTGAGATATGTCAGAAGTGAAGTTTTTGATTGAAATTAGTGTGCCATATGAACCAAAACAAGAGATTAACATGTCAGATTTTGATGAGGTCATCATATCAAGATTGCGATGAATGACAACTACCGTAAATTGGCCGGACATTGTTATTGTTTTTGCTGCTAACTACATTTGCTTGTAGTCTATGTAGAAGTTGATGGATCATGCATATGGCAGTCTGATTGCTCAAATTGTCTGTGCAAAAATGGTGTCTGAATTCAGACTTACATTCTCAAAGAAATTTAAGACAATGAACTTGAACTGCAATTTATATGTAGATTTGTTTTATTCAATGCCGATACAATGCATTTGTATTGTTAGCTTTATCAATAGGGTCTAAAGAAAAGAAGAAAAATGTTAATGAGCTCATCCCGAAAATGTCTAAAGTCATGTTTTCCGTAGCGAAAGAGTTTTGTTCAGTTGGAAGGAGCTGGTAAGCTTTTTATTGCTTTTATAAAGTAAACTTGCCCCTCCTGCTTCTTTTTTCCCACTCTACCCTCCTACTGATATAACAATGGTATTGACCAGGTATGGAAGCTATTTGGTAAAAGGCCAGCAGCTGGTGTGGTTGGAATGTACCAAACAATGTCAGGGGTGATGGATGATAAAAGTCCATGAGAGGCTAAAAGTAAGTTTGTGATATTTGGTTGCAAGGTTGATTTTCGCTCTTTAGATTTGTGTCAATTATTCACCTGAGCAGAAATATTGTATTGCATACATGTATGACTGTGATTCACAACATTGCTACCCAGGTCAGATAATGTAGAAATAAGACTATGAAGTTTGGTAAAATTGTCAATGCCACATTGACATCATTGTGACGAACACTTGACTAACATGGTAGATTTAGGGCTAGTACTTTGAGAACATGTAGTCTGAGCCCAGATTAGTCTGAGGAATAACAAGTCAGTTTATAGTTGAAATGAAGCAACTTGTAGGTACTATAACAATGCCAGGATTGCTCCTTTGGTCAACCAGTGAATACAGTTGAGTCCAACCTGTTAATAAGACCACTCTTTGGAAGACAGTACAAGTGTCCCATACAGACAGGTGGCCCATTAATACTGGTTTGATGCCCCCTGTATTCCTCTGTCCTCCACGCCACGTGGCATTAGACTCAAGTTCCTCTTCCTGGGCCCTGTTGCATAAAAGTTGACATCCTATTATTGCCATTCTACTGCAATCTTTGTAAAAATCCAAGGCTCTGATTGGCTGTGAAGCATGGTTGCCATGGTAGTTGGACAAGTAAGAATGGCAAGTTAACAAGTCCAAGACCTTTTGTGGTTCTCTGTACTCCACGGAGTCTGTTGTAGCTTGAGTCTGTTGTAACTCAAGTTACAACAGACTTGAGTTCCTAGTCCTGGAATAGTCCAGACCACAAGTCCCAGACCCTTCTGTCGTCCTCTGTCCTCCTCGCCAAGTGGCATCAGACTCGAGTTCCTAGCCTTGGTTTAGTCCAGACGACAAGGCCCTGATCACATAGAAATGATGGCTGCATGTGTTTAGCTTTGGGACTTGGGACCAAGACAGAGGAAAAGTGATCCCACGTCCCGCTTAAACAACTACACTGGTATCCAGACGTGAACAAAAGTATGATCAATAATTTTCGGACTTCCCCTTGCTCGTTATCTTGCACAGTGCCCACTAATTGCAGCTCTGCCCCAAAACATGTTGTGAATCGCAGGGAGTGTCTGTAAATGCAGTTGGATTGAATTTGTCTTGCCCTTTACATGAAATCATTTACTTGTCTAGGCAATTTTAGGACATTATGTATGGTTGTAAGTTGTGTAAGTTTGTTTTTTAATGGCTGGTATTATTATAGTTAACTGCCTGTTTTGAGTGCTGTAATAGGATTTTTGTAGATCAAATATGGACACATGGTTTTTAGTGTTTTTTGACAAGAACTTTTGCGTGAGAAGTTTAAATGTTTGATATTAACCAACCTATATTAGTCATGGTCACGCTTCTTGACAATTGTCTTGAACACGTTTGTGGTGGTCAAATTTATATCAAAATTAATATATAGCTGTTTCCATGGTAATAGTCTATTTTGTTTAGTCTTTTCCCTTTTATGTATTGACCTGTGTTTTTTGCAATATGTAAGAATTGCATGGAATATTTTGCCTTTTTTATTATATACCTCATTTTGCCTGTACATAAAATGGAAAGTAACATACCATTTTTATCTTAGTTAACACTATTTTACTAAAGCACACAAGTAACATGAGCATTGTAATAAAACAAAACCAGTAGACTATAACAACAGCTGTTAATATCTATAATGAAAATGATTATCTGGAAATATATCCTTTGTTTTTCTGGTTTGTTGGTCGTTAGTAAGTATTCATATTAATTCAAGCTGCACATCATTAAGTCTTGTGTACGAGGTTATTACACTTTGCATGAAATGTATTGAGCAATGATTTTTAATTTTTTAACTCTACAGATGCCAGTTTTTGGTTTGGTTTGGTTGTAAACGTGCATGTTCAAATCCATGCTTAAACACCTTTCAGTTCAATAGACTGCGAATACCATGTAGTACATGTCTCCATATCGCATACACCCAATATTCACTGAAATAAGCAATCAATATCGACATCCTGGACTATTATTGCAGACTTGCTATCATCCGCACTGACTAAAAAAACAAAAGCGATGACATTGATTTAATACAGCCAAACTGCTTCTAGGTGTATTATCATTTTTCCCCCCTGTTTGTGTGGTTGAACTCACTCTGCCATGCTTATAAGGCAAGTTCCATTCCAACAAACATGAATGAAACTCTGATTTTATCACTGGTGTAAACAGCAAGCTGAAAGGCTGATTGCAAATTCATGAATACAATGAAGGTTTTTAGAGATACCAGACCTTTTAAAGGTAGATAGCATGATCGGGTGTAGTCCTCAACTGGGGGTGAAACTATTTTAGAATCAAGTAAACTGTGCACGGATTCTACTGTGAAAATTTGGTAGTCAAAAATTGACTCATTCTAACATGACTTCCATGAGTATGCCTTGTGGCAGGCACATCTGAGCAGAGGTGCTGTGGCGAGATTGGTAAGGCACGTGCCTGATAATCTAGAGGTCTCGAGTTCGAGTCCAACACCCGCCCGGCATGAATGTCCTTCAGCGAGACATTTTTAATCTGCTTTGCTGCTCTCCACCCAGGTGTATAAATGGGTACCCTGGTCGGGTCATTTGTAGCTTCAAGCGCGTAACAGCTGCTTAGCATAAATGTTCCTGTCATGACCATGGGGTAATAATATCCAGTGCATAGTGACGTGCGATAAGCTACGTGTTTTATGCGCTTTACAAAAACGGATTATTATTATTATTATTATTATTATTATTATCTGTTATGTAGCCTTCTATGGGATCCGTTTCTTTCGTTATTTCCATTCTCTTTCGTAAACAATTATATGCGATATGGAGAACTGACAGTTTCAGGGTAATGGGAAGCTATGTAGTATTGATACTAACATACAATATGTTAATCAATTTGGTTCAAACCAGATGTTTTATTCAGTTTTGTATGTGTAATAATGTTGCAGTGATGCAGATTTGTTTGGTGGAAATGAGGAGTTGTAATAACGTGTATCTTTGTGAGGTGCTATATAAAAATATATATTAAACAGAACACAAGGAGCATTGAGATAGATAGTACAGTTCTGTAAGATGTTTCAAATCCTCACCGTTGCTATGGTAACAAAGTAACAGGAGGATTCTTACACAAACTATGACGGTATATTTCAAGTATTTATGTCACTCGTAAGACATTTGACAGATTTTTGGTATACGTGGTGTGTAATATTAGAGATCACAATCACCGTTTGTAGCATTGTACTGTTTATGTATAACATACATATATAAGTGTAATTTTCTGTGCATCTATTTATCCTCCTATCGTACAGTTATGAAATAATGGGCATTTTGAACAATGTTTTCTGTTAGATTTATAATAGCGTAACATTTGTAGGAGGTACATGTATTTATATATATGCGTATTATACAGTATCACTTGTCAATTTTAAGTGTCTTTTACTCAATGAAATTCTGTCAATATTTTGTGATTTTTGCAGTAAAACATGCACATACAAGAATTTTACATTTTAATTGATTTGTTTCCATTGTTCACTATATCTACACGTTTTGTTGTTGTGGATAAAAATAGTGTTTATGATAAATTGACTTGTACATTATGTGGTGATAAGACATTTGTAAACAAATAGAGAAAACTATTTTTGCTAGAGAATTTAAAGGAAAAGTCTGTTACTGAAGGTAAATTATACCTTTTTTTCCTGTGTCAACATTTCAACACTTTTTCAGCATCTTGCATTGCTGTATATTTAGTCTGTTAGATAAAAATTGGTATTTTTCTGAATATAAGGTTCATGGTAATAATGATGTAATAAGTGATCAATACCATTTTTGTCATTGGTCGGTTGTAGCATTGGTGTTTGATAAGTCTTTCGTGGAACTTTTTTGAACATAATTGCTTGAATATTTGAAATAGTACTGTCTTTGCTAATGGCCCGCATGTAGGATCTTCTTAAAGACATTTTCACTGTAAATTAGCTGGTGATGTTAGATCAGTAATTTGTATATTTTGGGGTGGAAAAGGTCAATCGTTTTTTGTGCATTTGCGACCACACATTTTTGTTGTCCCCGTTTTGCTAGGTTGTACCACATAATATTGAGGTTTATATTGCTCCATATTGGGTGAAGACGTTTATTCGTCATGGGTAGTTTAGGACATGAGACACAAGTTGAAATAATTGAGCGTTACATCAAAAAAGGACCTCTACTTTTTTCACCTGAGCACTAGAGGCATTAGAGGTATTAACTTTACAGACCTCTCTGGTGGGAAAAACAAGACAAGATGGAAGTCCTGAATTATAATCTCCTGTGCAAAAATGGTCAGTTAATTCCCACCCCCCCCCCAAAAAAAGGCAAGATTGGAGAAAAACCAAACAAACTTTGAATATTTCAAACGAAATTTGTGTAATCCTTATTGTTTTTAAAAGGAATATCTCACTGTGGTGAAAAAAAAATTCAACTGTGTCTTTATTTGTGATAATTTCTTTTTTTCAGTTTCACCTTTTACATCAACATTTTGCCTCTATGACAAGAACAGATTTTCAGAGGCACTGCCTATTCTTTTACCCTGATATATATGGAAACCTGTCATAAAAAATTCATACTATGAATCCATATCACTTCAACTAATTTGGTGGTCTGTTGAAATGATCACACTTTGTGGTATACCTGTTTGTGATGTGGTCTTAACATTGGCTTTTTATTTAAGGCAGGGAATCTATTTGCATCCCTGCTGCAGCCCAGCAAAACACCCCTCATGCCCTTAGGCCATTTATTATGAACATGTCTTGGCTAATTTGAAGATCAGTCATTACCTAGAATTTGAAAAATGCTCAAAAAACCTGTTGCCGGGCTATGGTAGAAATTGTTATCACTTGGAGACAATGATTAAAGACACAGGCCAACATTCAAATTAAAAAATTGTCAAACTTTGCTACCTGAGCAACAAAGTAGTGTTTGAATGAACAAATAAACACCCTAGACTACAAAAGTTTGGAAATTTATGCCTTACTGGTAGATATGAATAAACAATTAGTACTCGGGCCGAATACAAAAGAGCCTAGATCTACACACAGTAATTCTATGGGAGGAAATGGGCAGGTGAATCCGTTCAACTTACGATTTTCACTTTTTAAAGAACAAAATAATCATTGTGAAATACAATTTTTTTTTCAGGGCTTCATTTTTAGACCTTATCAAAGACACATGGAGCATGGGGAATTATGTAGCTCACATTTTTTTTTTAACAGTAATCAATGTTAGCTTGTGACTTTAAAGTCAATGTCTAACTGTCACTATAATCATTTCCACTAAAACTGGGTTCTAGCTCTTGTACTTTGCTACAGATTCTCAGCTGGTATTTTTTTCTTGTTATACCAGTGTATTTACACAAGTTACTTTTAGGCTGCCAACGAGAACCCCTGCCTTTTAAAGGTTTTCAAAATATGTGTCGCAAAGTGTTCAAGGAAATGCCATTTGGCCTTTTCACACTTTTTTTTTTTTTTACGTGAGTAGTTTTCAGTGTTTGGAGTTGGATGTTTTCAATGTATCATGAGGAGTTACATAAATTCCTGTTTGCTTATGATTTTGTTTTTCCTCTTACCATACGGAACTAAGGTGCTATTCTAATTAGTGTTCATTACTACCAAATACCGTGGCCATTTTTGTGTACGTGAGTCTCTGCAATTCCATACTTCTCTGTGTAGTTTGCATGGTGGAATTGTCAAGCAAATTTGAGCCGAATTTAGAGTTGTAGTCGTTCAGATATACAAATCTGTGTAAATTTTGGATGTTGCATTTAGATAAATATGAGCTGAATTTGTGAATTTATCGCACTGTATTTGTAAAACAGATTAATTTTATTTGACCAATTGATGCTATTTAACAGTGAAATCATGTTACATACTTGTCCTTCATCATTTGATTTAGAATTCTC
>JZLH01S0601395.1:8062-20266 GCA_001188425.1 Eucidaris tribuloides
GAGAGATCAGTATACATGACAAATATGAACAATGAATTCAGTTTGTATTGGTGAACTTTTAATTTATACAGTGTTCAAATTATTTTTATGTTGTGAAATTGCAGTTATGTTCAATTACACATCATAAAGCACTTATAATGTAACCAGTGACCCCATTTTTATGTTCTACAGATATTATTGCATATATTTAGTGTAGTGTGTAGCAGTATAATCAACTAATGAATCAAAATGTATCAGCAATTTCAGTTTATCAGAGGTAGCTTATTTCAACTAATGAAGTAAACTTCAAGAGCTGGGCAACATTGCTGTGAAACCTGGGAAGAAACTGGCTCAGTAAGATCTTTGGATGGCATCGGTATAATCACAATGCAAAAAGGCCTATTGAAACCAACAGACGTCAGCTGCCATAGAGAACACAGAGAAAGAGGAAACAGATTTCCACTTCCTGTGAAGTTTGTACCTTGCAGCATCTGTGGTCGATCGTGTGGTGTCGGCGAGTTGTCTTCATTCTCGACATGAGAACCTCCGCCTCACAAATGAACTTTTCTGCCTATTTGTCCGTCATATCACAAGAGACTCCATCATTTGATATAAAACTTCAACGAAGTTCTGTTTTCTTTTCGCAGCCTCCCTATGTGACACCGGGCAGGAATGATGCCCGATCTCAGTATGGCCACCTTGGCATGGCCTCCATTCTTTCCGCCTCATATGGGAGGAAATGCCAGCCACCTCAGTTTCAACAACGCCCCACCCGCAGCACGCAGCAGCAGCAACAGCAAGCAGGCAGAATGCTTCAGCTGCCAAATCCTGCAGGAGCCGCCTACCATAGTCACTGACTACCACCACCCCTCGGGAGTGTCGCCAAGCAGTCTGCAACCCATGTGACGCCAACCAAGAATTTCTGGTGGAAAATTAGTACACTCTGGAGGAAAGGTGAGTTTGATCACTTTGCATAATTATATCCAAGTTTGATCTTGTCTTGTTTTAATAATAATTTTCACGTCGATGCTTTTTTATGAATAGTGACAACAAATATGCACTGAGTAATCAGTAATTACTGGCCATGAGATGTGTGGTTGGAATGATTTTTTAAGGTATGCAGACTTTAAACCATTTCCCGGGGCTTTGCCATTTTGAAAAATGGTACTCATTCCGCAAAACTGAGGGCTTCCATAAATTTGATGCAGAGACTTCTTATCTTAGTACATACTTAATCATCTTTTATATTTGTCAGTGATTATCAGTAACAATTTAGCAAGAGGAACGCTAACTTCTTCACTTAAACAAACAAAACATCCAGGGTTTATACAGGTCAGGAAAAGTCAGGGAATCCATCAATTCCTATGGCAAGTCAGGGAAATAACTTATTCAAGATGCTTTTTTTGAACATGACTCTGGATTGGGAGTCTGCTAGTGTTGTGATGAATGTAGTTGTGCACATGCTTTCAAAATGTAAAAACGTCATGGAAATTTACAGTTTTCTGCTCTGGAAAGCTTACGTGGAATTCTGAAATTGTGTAGTGTTTGAAGCCTGAATACACAGCCCGTGTTTGATTGGCATCTTGGTACCACAGAACACTTACTCTTTCCCTTTTCTCATTTTGACAGACTATTTCTTTCACGATCCAAGAAGCGCGAGCCTATCATGGACCAAGCCAAGAATGTGAGCATTAAAGCAGTCAGACTTGAATGCAATCGCGCAGGCAGCAGCTGGTGTGTCGCAGCAGTCTTCAAAGTGACATACGTCAACGAGCAACGACGGATAAAACACAAACGGGACAACACAATGCCACAGTCTCAGAGGCCGCAGCAACAGGTGGACAAACTACAGTGACAGTGTATTCTATGATTGATGAGAGAATTAATAGAAAATCAGTTTTGTTTACAATATGTAATGAAATATAAATTATGTGGGAGGGTAATTCTGCCCACCCCACCCAATATGTTAGGGACCTTTGACAAAAAGGGGTGTCCCTGGGAAAGTTCAAACCAGAACAGGAACAATATGACAAAAAAACGGGCCATCTCTTAATCCTGAAGTTTAGGTGTAAACGAAGGGTTTCAAGAGGTGTAGTTTTAGTGAATTTGGTTTTATGAGAAACGGCATACTTATAAACTGCCGTATAATCTATTTTGTTGTTGTTGTGTTGTCATGTTGTTTTTCTTTTTTTTTTTGGGGGGGGGGGGGTTTGTTACAGAGAGTGGTCTTCCCAATATTTTTTTCGCACAAAGTAAACGTGCATGTAACTGCACTTCCATTTTGTGTACACATAACACACACACACGACCACACACACATACAACACCCCCCCCACTACCACACACACATTACCCAACCATATTGTATGTATATTGTGTTTTATAGTTGTTTATTCAACATACATTGTAATTTAAAATGTGTATTTCAGAAAATATGATCTTGTAAACAATTTATTGTATTGTTATGTAATCATGTTTGAAAGAATACACAATAAATGGAATCAACAATCATCAATAGCACACTACACGGCTCACACATGTAATGAGGAGACACTGCCAAATAACACATCAAAATTCCTACAAATCCTTTCCATAATCCCTGAAATTATACCATAGGCAGTGGTAGCTCACTTGTTCTCAGGGGCATTAGTGGCCATGAACAAACTATTGAAAGAGTCATATGAAAAGCCCTGTATCAATAGTATATTTGTTGAATCAATAGTATTATATTTGTTTGAATTTTTTATATTGAAGACACTATTACTACATTGCCGAAGACTCCGTTAGAAATTTCTTCAACTTTTGCTATCTGACATACTCTGACAGTGTTTAAAATGGACAATTAAACACCTAGAACACAAAAGTTCCAGACAGTTTATGTCCGCACTGTAAAATATGTAACAGATAAAAAGTGTGCACTGATAAATTATTTCGGCCGATGAAAATCTGCGAACATCAGCAGTTGATGGGGGATTGACGTAAATTTTTTCAGAGATTCATTTTAGACATTTAAAACGACAAAAGTAGGCATGGAGAATCCATGTAGTTCACAATTTTGAAGTGGAAATATTATAATCGATGACTTTAAACTGTGCTGGTTTGCATTACGATCCCATGACTCACAGCAACAACAACAGTCAGCACAACCAACAATGATCTCATCTCAATCCCAGCCACACACACCCTAACCAGCCTCTGCGCGCAGTGTCGTCAGGGGCCCGGAGGACCACGCCACGCATGCACCGTCCAGGGTCTTCTGCTCCCCACCTCAGGGGTTGTTACAACCACGATGGGGATGGCAATGGGATGGGCATGCCCCCTCCGTATGATGCCTCCCACCTAACTTTGGTTTCCAGGAGCAGGATGCCTATGCCTGTATTGCCAGGAAGTGCTAAATTGCCAATGCAGGTGAAGAGGACTGTCTTTAGCAGGTGTTGTTAGTAGTGGTAAAAGTGGTGGACAGTTGAGAAGTTGCTGAAGTGGTAGAAGTTGTGAACAGTATCAGAAGTGGGAGATTGGTAGAGGTGTGAAGTGGTGAGGGTGTATGCCAGGTATGCCAATGCAAGTGAGGACTGTCTTTTAGGAGAGATGTTACAGTAGTGGTAGAAGTAAGTGACAGTTGTAGAAGTTATGACAGTGGTAGAAGTTTAACAGTGGTAGAAATGGTGAAAGTGGTGGAGTGGCATTTGACAGTTTAATGATGAGAGATGATAATGGAATGATGAATCAATGAATGGATGAATGATGAATGATAATGATGAATGATGAATATGAATGATGAATGATGAATGATGAATGATGAATGACTGAATGATGATGATGATGATGAGTGGCATGCTGCATTTCATTTCATTTTAGGGATGATGCCTCCACCAAAAGATGCCAGGGGGCTAGCCCCCCTATGAATGGGCTGGAAGCCCCCACCCACCACAACATGCCACATACAAACAGCCTCAACCACAGCAGCAATCATCACGACAAACGCCGTCCCGCAACAACCGCAGTAAGTAAATACCTCTCGTTTGTTGTTGTTCCTTACTTTTCTTTCTAACGCCTATATTCAACGGGGGGGGGGGTCATTTGGACCCCCCCCCCCAACGAATTTCGGGAACATGCCACCGGTGCAAAATTTTTGTGATTGCATCGCTGCTTGACTTTTTACTTCTCAAGTCTGTGGCATCTTTGAGACTGTTTCGTAAATATCAGACATACTGATACGATTGCTGCGCCAACTTTTATACATGCATGTCAACCGCAAAATGGCTTAACGCGGTGGCTACGGGGAACCGATGTGTCCTGTGTTAACTATCTATGGATTTTCAAAATCTCGTAGCAAGGGTTAAAACAACAGTGATTTTTGTGTACAAAGATCAAATGGAAATTGTGTTTTCAGGCCAGAAATCATAAATGTAGATTTTTTTGCTTTTACTGGTTGAAAATTAATTAATTTTGTGCGTGCTTTTTATGATTGCATAAGTGTCCCCAACAAATTTCATCGAAAACAACAATAGAGAACAAAAGTCGGAAAAAAGCAGGGACTAAGAAGAAATATCACAAACAATAAAATACAAAAGAAATTAATTCCAATTCGGGCAATGTTTGGGTAGAATATTGGTGAAAAAATGTCGAATGAATATTCACCAATTAGTATTCACTGAGTATTTTAAGTGAGTTATGGCTAGTAAAGATAATTTCATGCACGTTATTAATAATTAATACTTAAAAATAGAAAAATATTTTTTTTTGAAAATGTTACTATCAGTCGTGTAGTTTACATCGCTCTATGTGCATTGGCAAATTTTTCGCCGCGATCGGTGCCGAGAGCTGAGGGGGGTCAAATACCCCCCCCCTCCAACGTTAACCCTATATATACCGGGGGGGGAGGGCGCATAATAAAATCCCCCCTCGATCAAATTTTCGCGTATGCGCCGCCGCGTGAATTTTCGCCGCGCATTCACTGGCTTTTACTTTCAGTATCGCGCTCAATCATTAAGACGCATTTCGAAAAAATCGGACGTATCGTTACGAGCTTGCGCGACGTTTCGTACATGCATGCAATCCAAAAGATGCTCAAAAAACATGATTTGGTGTACAAAATCATGCAAATTGTGTTTTCAGGCCAAAAATCATAAATGATGATTATTTTTACTTCACTGGCTGAAATGGATTAAGTTTATGCGTTTATGAATCGCAAAAGTGTCCCACAAAAGTTCATGAAAGAAAGTAATAAAAACAAAAGGGTCAAAAAACAAAGAGAATACATAAGAAATTCACAACAATAAAATATCATAGGAATTAATTCCTGATTTGGCAAATTTTTTGTAGATAATGTTCGAAATGTCAAAGAATACTTTGCACCAAAACAAAATTGCATTCTACTAAGCTATTGTAATGAGAATATAAGGTGAAAACTAATTTCATACACTTTATTTCATAATTATTACTTTAAAGACGATAATAACTGTGGAAACACACGTTTAAAAATTGGTCCGAACTTTGCTATCTGACATATCTGAATGTTTGAATGGACAAATAAATCACCTTAGAGCACCAAAATTTGGACAGCTTATGCGTCGACTAGTTACAATATGTCAGATACAAATTGCAGCATCTAATTCCTTGGGTTGATAGGAAATCTGCAACACAGCAGTCTATGGGGGAAGCTGAATGGTCTCTCAACCTGATTTTCACATGTAAAGCCTTTGATGCGTTTTCTGAATTTTTTCAGGGGCTTTCTTTTAGACCGAGGTCAGAGACACTGGTAGATGGGTGAATCGATGTAGCGCGATTTTTAAACCTGGAACACAGTATATACCAGTGCCTTTAAAAATATAAAAATCAATTTTTGAAAAATTTACTATAACATCTTGTAGTTTACACCCCGCTCTATGCGCTCCCGCAAATTCGCGGCGGGATGCGGCGATCTTGCGGCCGAGATCTCAGGGGTGGGGGGGTGGGCCCATAATGCCCCCCCCCAGTAAATATCAGACAGACAATCACGCTGGTATTTGGATAAATATCATGGTTAAGAGCACATTTGGTGGAAATTCAATACATGTACACAAGGTGATAGTTAGCGACACAAATTAAATATGGAAGGAGGCGTGATTCCAAAAGCACAAAGGCCGCGTTGGACATGGCCTGTGAACAAGACATTACAATACAATAAACAGCATGGCATATTTAATATTATATTTATATTTATATTATTTAATTTAATTTATATTATTATTATATATATTTTATCATTTATTTTATACTTAATTTATATTTATATTTATATTTTATATATATCTCTATATTAATTAAGAAAAACAAAAATACAACATTATCAAAACACCAACAAAACAACTATTCTATGATGAAGTATACTCTACTAACACAGAATTATAATGAAAAAACTTCTAAAACACAATGATTGATGAATTAAATATTATGTATGAACTACAGAAAAGAGTTGATGATGTATGTATATCAGCAAAACAATATTTTTCAAGATTTTGTTTTGATATTATTGGTCGAAGTAACGTTTTCACTGCTTTCAAATTGTAGAACATCTCAAGATTTCTCACAATATATTATAACCATTTTAGGGATTCACTAACCATTTCAATAGCCGTACTAATTCTGATATCTTAATCCTAGATAATTTGCATTAGAATCTATATGTACTGATTGTGCCAATTCTTAGCTACTGACAAAGTTTAGCGTCAAAAGTCAATTGATAGAATTTGAAGCTATTTCTAGTGGTTGCAATTAAAAAATTAAAAAAAAGAAGAGAAGGAAAAGAAGCTGTCGATGAGGACAAAATATGATGATGAATATCGCCTTTCTTATATAGCACATAATACCCTTTGACAGGGTCTCTAATCGTGGCTAGAAAAAAGATAAATAATAAGAAAAAAGAAAAAGAACTGCTGCATTAGAATCAGACTGTATGTGCCAGCTAATTGCAGTTAATTAACTAGTCAAATGAATTTGTAATCGTATTACAATATCACAAAATGTCATGATGAAATAAAATTTGATTGAAACAGATGAACAACAATATCCTCAAAAATTGAGTGGATGGATACCAAGACACCGATGGAAGGCCCCTTTACTTCTACATAACACACGAACCATGCAGTCAACGTGTGAGAGAACCAAGGAACTTCAAGACACCGGAAGAAACGCGAGTCGAAGGTAATCAACAGTTTGGCCTGTGCAGGCAACTGGGCTAACTCACAAGTGAGTATTTCTAGAAAAGAGGTTGACCATTTTCAGAGGCCCATTAGAATCTATAGGATGGGCAGTTAGACTGTCATTCATGCGTCAAATCTTCCCGATGAAGTAACATGAGATCGTACCAAGAGTGCCGATATTCCTGAAACTATTGCCAGTATCTGTTAAGTTTGACAAAATTGTCAGTCTATTTCACCGTACTCGTCAGTGGCTGTCCTTACATCAGTGCAGAAAATGCCAATTGTTCCTTTTGGTGCAGTATTTGTATTCTTAGTCAAGTTACAAACACTTGTGAATTTGAGCAAAAATGCCTCAAAAATCCTTCTTTCTTCAGGTACATTTTTGAATTTTCTATGATAAAAACTTAAGAATCTGTGGTTGTTCAAGCCTAAATACTTTTTTCAACCTGAATTATACTTCTTTGGTGTAAGAAGGTTGGCGTTCTCTAATAGTGCATTGCTGTGGTTGGTGAAACAATGACATTGAGGTCTCTCCAATGTTTATTTTATCTGCATGCTTCAATACTTAGTGGTATGGTAATAAATCGCTGAAGATACACCAAAGAAGAGGAGCAATCAGACTTAGGCAATAATGTGAATCAGACTCCATAGATAAGAGAGTGTGAAAAAGAAAGACTTTGAACAAAATGAAAACAAGAAAGTATTAAAATGAAATAAATTTATACTTGATACGGAAAAAGAACATTAGACCGTGGTGGAGGCCTAAGTGCAAGACATCTCTCGGTGCGTGGTGGGTCTGTGGAGAATGTTTGTTATATAGTGATAGAAATCGCTTCCAAGGGTTAAACGTGATAGCTAACAGTTGTGGAGCTTTATATAAAAAATTGTAAATTTGATATATGAACTATATAGTATGTCATATGGACAAAAAACCCCTAAAAAACAGTTTGGAAAGTTACACTGCCACATGCAAGTTAGCATGAATAAACAATTAAATCGGGGTGATTTAAATAGCCTAGGTGTAACACAGTAAGTCCTACGAGAAAGGCAGGTGAATCTCGTATCGATACGATTTCACTTTTTAAAGCACTAGAATACTCATTTTGAATATCAATTTTTTCAGGGGCGTTCAAAATTTGTTAGACTTATCAAAGACAATGTAGCATGGGATACATGTAGCTCAGATTTTTTTAACTGTGGTATAATGTAACGCAATACATTTACTATGTCGCTATGCTATGAGGTCATTTACTAACTGTTGTGCTGCATTTGACCTTGTGGCAGAGTAGCTGCATTGAGTGATGATCTGTCCAATATAGTTCAATTGATGCTATTGCTTTAAACTGTCAAATTGCAGGAGGGTGTGTTTATTTGTTGCGTTTTTCTCCAATAGGGCAGCAGTCATTCTAGTGACAACCTCAGTGGAAAACAGTATGAAATGAACTGTTTCCACAGTAGTGTTGCACGACTAAGTCGCCAAAAGTCGGAGTCATGACTATCGTCAAGGAGTCGCGACTCCGAATTTAGAAACGCAAGAATCGACTTCATGTAATCACATATTTATACCATATAAACCAGTCAAAACATTGATGAGAATGTGTGAAACTATGGCAGAAATTTAATTCTTGAATGATTGTAATCACAGTTAAAAGTTAAATTTACTGAAATCATTGAAGGAGGACACTGAACAGTCATTGTATAGGCTGTAGTGTGCTTCTTTTTACCTATTAATCATGCCGACAGAACTGAACACTGAGAGTCGGCAAATAGTTGGAGTCGCGACTTTTGATCGGTGACTAGTCGACTCCCAAAAATCCTGGAGTTGTGCAACACTATTCCACAGTATAGGAGCTTGGTTAGTTGCTTGCTGTAGATGTTACCTTTCTTGTTAGCATGTGCTAATACTTACAAATACGCTGTCAGCTACTTTTTTCATTGTTGTTTCGCAGAAGAGGTAAAGAAGACAGAAGAAACTGACAAGGAAGAAGAAGGAGTACCTGAAAAGAAGGAGGAAGAAAAGGAGAAGGAGAAGGTTGAGGAAATGGAGACAGAAAGCAAACCAGAAACTAACGAGGTATCCTGTTGTCAGTTGCTGTTAGTGAATTTGTTGCCAATAAGCTTCCTGAACCCTTCACTGATCTCATAGATGTGATTCCCTCATAAAGCTTACTTACCAGCATTACACTTTTATAACCTGTCATAAATTCACATGTCCAGTGTTGACTTGCTTAAAGGGAAGTGTCATGATTGGAACAAGTAAAAAAATTCCTTCAGAATCAATTAGATAAAACATACCAATGTATACCCTTGCTAGAGGGTTTATTCAGGCTGGAAGGATTTGTTTTGAATTTGTTTTATTACTTGATGAGAAACAAGCAGCAATTTTCCAGTATTGAATTGACCTCTGGTCCTGATAGAAATTGATCCCATAGAAAGCTACACAACAAATTCCACCATCAAAGACGGCTGTGTTATCCAATTTCTGTTCCCCGGACATTATTAATGTCTCAATATTTATCTATACATATTTTGTTTGTGACACTAATAACTGGATGCATTCTAGGGTGTTTATTTGTCCATTCAAACACTATCATGTAGGTCATATTACACAATTGGACAAAGCACTGTAATACCATTACAAAGTTGGACAAAGCCCTGGACAAGTACCATTACAACAAACTCCATGGACATTGAATATAATATTATTAGTGTGCCGTTGAAACGGTTAACCATATCACAAGGGGTGGGGGGTGGGGAAAGATCATACTGACCCCTTCAACAAATTTTGTGATCATTCCACAATGCAAAATTTTTTGACCGCGCTGACTTTTTGCTTTCAAGTCTCACGCATCATTTGAGACCATTTTCACGAAAATCGGACGCACCATTATGACGCAGCGCAGCATTTTGTACATGCATGACTCCAAAACTACTCCAAAATGTAATTTTTTGTAGCAAATCAATCCAAATTGTATTTTTTCAAATAATTCATGTAAATATAGATGCTTTCACTTTGATTGGCTGCAATTAATTTATTTTAGCATAATTATGTTTCAACAAGTGTTTGTGACAAATTTCGCCCCCCAAAAATAAAAACAAAGAAATACATAAAAAAAAATCATGAAACAGTAAAATTATTTGCACGACCTGCGGCTGAGATCTGACAGGGGGCCATGATGCCCCCCCCCCCCCCATGACAGGACCTGAAATAGCCCAGATCTTTTTTGGGTTTAACAATGTATTTTAAAGGCACTGTATAACAATGTTTCCAGTTTAAAAAATCTGAGCTACATGATTTCCCATGCTACTAGTGTCTTTGATACAGTCTAAAAATGAAGCCCTGAAAAAATTGCAGTGTAAACAATCATTAAGTGCTTTAAAAAAAGTGAAAATCAGTGAGAGACCATTCCAGCTTTTCTCCATAGACTGCTGTGTTGCAGAATTTCCTATCGCCCGATATAAAATTAATGTGCCAATTTGTATCTGAACATATTTTACTAATGACAACATAACTGTTCAAACTTTTGTGTTTTAGGGTGTTTATTTGTCCATTCAAACACTGTCACATATGTCAGATAGCAAAGTGCGATAATTTTTTTAAATGGGTCTTCCACAGTGTTATATAGTGTCTTCAATCTAAACTGAATTTCATTTCATGTTATTGAAATAGCCGCCACAGGAGGAAATGGAGCCAAAGGAGGCTGTGGAAACCAAGCCTACAGTGGTTGAGACCAAACAGGAGGAAGAGAAACCTGTGGATAAATCCAAACCTGTCGCTACCAAGCCAGTCCCAGGCACACCATGGTGAGTTAGTAATATTAACCCATTGGCTACCAGGACCAGATGTGCCATGTATTGACTCTATGAGAATCACAGATTCTCAGAGGCAATGGGTTAGATTTACAAGCCGACTGACATGCGTCAATTTAGCCACAGAGTGACTATAATACTACCACTTATTTATAGGTATGCATTGTTGCAAAACCTTGGTTCAAAGACTGCAAGAGATACTTTTTTTTCAGATCGTACCGAATTGTTTGCATTGAATGGTGGGAATCATTTTGATTTAAAAGAGGGCATTCTATTCTATCACAGAAGACACTAAACCTTTTTTTTTACTGTTGGTTGGTTGTTTTTTTATTTGGAGGTATAGTTGTGTAGAAAATACTGTGAGTTGCTGCTGCACTCCACCAACAAATTAAGATTTGATTTTGAATTGTTTTTGTTGTATTTGTCCAGGATGTGTCATAGTTCAGTCAGTAAGATCACAAGTCTCTTGAAAAGGTCTTATAGACCTGTTGCGTTTGGAGAAATAAACGTAGCTGGGGTCTTCCAGAGTAGAACAAAAGTTGACTATCTTCATCTATGTATTTGTTTAGTTCAAGAACAGCTGTAAATCTGGGTTATTGCATCATCTTTTGTTGTTCTCTGGAAGCCCCCCAGCTATGGCCACATCACGTTCTCATAACCAAATTATTATTTCTGTCATGACAGGTGCATGGTATGGACGGGTGACGACCGTGTCTTCTTCTACAACCCCAGTACGAGGCAGTCACTGTGGGACCGGCCTGAGGAACTCCTGGGGAGGACAGATGTAGATCGGATGGTGCTGGAAACGGCTCCCAAGGATGAGGAACAGAAACAAGGTAAACAGACTCACTTACATATCGTCGGTATAGAACCAGAAGGGCGTTAACGCAAAATACATTGTCAACCAGAAGGGCGTTAATGCAATTGACTTTGTACAGTGATAGCACCTTTCTGGTTCTCAACAGGTTGTGCATTAACGCCCTTCTGGCTCTATACCGACGATATTGTGAATAATTACCTCAAGAGCAACTTCCCGTAAAGGCGAGGTGTGTTATTTGCATGCCTTAAAATCAACATTATATAATATGCTGGTTTATAAAAGAAAATGCCATCTAACAACCCTGAGCAAAGTATATTATGAGTCAGAAACTTGGTTTAAGTGGAAGTATAACATAACCATTAGACTTTAATTATCCCCTCGCCCGAAAAGTCGGGAGGGAATATAGAAACG
>JZLH01S0601406.1:4343-15735 GCA_001188425.1 Eucidaris tribuloides
TTATCGGCGATCTCAAAAGATACCCTTTTGAGGTAAACCTTCTGTTAAAACTATACCCTCTTTTCCTGATTTTGGCGATTTTGATACCCTTTTCAATGTACGCGCGTACATCGTCCGACCGTGAAAAACAACCCTTTTTACGCGTTTTTCACACGCACATGGTGTACACGTTGTAATGACCTTGCCTTCCCCCCCCTTCCCCCCCCTACCCCCCCCCCCCCCAGGATCGTTCATGATTTACCACTATTCCTCGGTACTTGTTTTTGACTACAGGAATGTATTTAGTCGCAAAGTATATTCGCAAAGTCACCGACACGATTGTTGTGTTTTCTGGCGAGGGTTCGGACGAGTTGGCTCAGGGGTACATCTACTTCCACAAGCAGCCGAACGCGTCGGCTGGGGACGATGAGAGTAGACGCCTACTGAATGATCTCCTGTATTATGACGTGCTTCGGGCGGACAGAACCACAGCCGCTCATGGGTGAGATTTAACGTCTTTATGAAGATGTATAAGAGTCTGAGGCTTCTGATTGGTGAAGGGATATACGTTAGTTTTTTTCCAATGCACAGCCCGTGTGTTAGTACTTTACTATTATACCATTTTGAAATTAGTATCGTTGTATTCCCAATGTGACCTTTAAGACATAATGTTAAAACAAACTTACCATCGATTATTCAATGAGCGATCACATCAGTTAGTTGTGCTTGTCTGCGATACTTGTGAAAACGGCAGTCTCAAAATGTTAACTCATTTTGGTAGGAGAAAGAATAACAGTAGCCTTTTTATGGATTCACAGGTTATTTTATAAAGGAAAATCACAGACGTAGTTAATGCATTAGTACACAATTTTCACACTGGTTCTTTAATGTACATGGAATAAGTGAATTCGTAATGATAATCTTCACCAGTATATCCGAATCGAACAGTGTATTAGTAAGATAAATCATTGCAATAATGATTTTATACAGAGGATACAGCAAACTTTTGCAAGAGAGTTACTGTAACATGTTCCTTTTCTTTCCTTGGCAGGCTCGAGTTAAGAGTGCCTTTCCTGGACCACCACTTCACGTCCTTCTACCTATCGCTTCCTAAAGAGCTTCGGCAGCCAACCAAGGGGATCGAGAAGTACCTGGTCCGTAAGGCCTTCGACGGGACAGGCCTGCTGCCCGATGAGATCTTATGGCGACCCAAAGAAGCTTTCAGTGATGGTGTGTCATCCCTGAAGAAATCTTGGTTTGAGACTCTTCAAGAACACGTTGATACACAGGTAAGTAATGACAATCCTAATTTGAGGCAAAGCTCGTTATCACACGATCCCGAGAAAGGACCCTATCTTTGACTAAATTGTGAGACACTTTATACAAACGACCAGGCGCAGTTCTACGGGGAGGGGGTCGGGGATTGCTCAAGCTTCCTACTTCCTATCTTGGAAGGAGTTATCCCTCTCCCACACCCTTTCCCCGTTCGATCGCTTCGCTCCCTCGCATGTTTCAAGCCCCTCTGTATCCCCCCTGACGCTGACTTTATCTTCAATCACATCTATGAGTGTAATGATTTGCTGAAAAGATAGGAAATAAGACTTCAACTTAAAGATTGTGTCATTGATTTGCACGTCAAAAAAATCTATATGAATCAAATCAGCTGAAATCATATCCAATGTAGATTAATATAAATAAACACCATCCATCGAGAACTTGGGGTAAAAATTGAGTTTTGGTGAAAATCTGGACGGTTAAACTTCATCCTTTTTCAAATTGCTCAGGAGCAATTAAAAAAATCCGCGACGTCAAACGTGCACGTGCCGTTCCAAAATGGTCCGATCAGGCCGTTAGCCAAAGGTCGCGCAGGGGATAGCCGTTAACCAATCAAAGGGCTGCGCTGGTCCTTGCTACGGTGCACAGTAACCGCGATTCGCAGTTTGAGCAAAATTGAAACTCACAGAAAGAACAACATTCTGGTAACCTGTCGTTATTAGTTTTTCTCATAAAACAACAAATTCATGACGTATGGATCTCAGACTTTCAACACACCATTTGTTAGTACTAAACTACCGTTTGGTATTGATAATGAAGGGAAGTAATGGACTTGCACATCCCTGACACAATCTTTAAAGGTTATGCTTCTAACCCAAATTTGAAGTGTAGTTTCGAAAATACAATTTTATATCCAGTGCCAAACAAGCTATTCAATTCGATGCTTATCACAATGCAAATTTTTGGTCAAAATTTAACCAGACGGCACACATTTGAAGTGGGAAATGACTACTAGTATTTAGATTAGTGTACTCAGAAACATTCTGCCAAAATACACCTGGAGTCATGATATTATCGACAATAATTATCTATTTTAAGAAATATAATTAGCACTCCATTATAAACTGATGAGAACCATGTTTAGCTTTTTTTTGTCGACACTATCAGTGTACCTCATTTCTTATGAGCTGTGGATGAAATTACAACAAAATGACGGAGAGTGATCACAGATCAATTGATAAGGAAATTAAACTCGCTTCCAGCACAAATTGTTCACACATCTAAGTTTTCTAAAATGACATAAGCACATTATGTTGAACTTACAATGGATGATATTTTGAAGTTTGTACAATAGGTTTACTGTTCTCATGTCTATCAACAATGGGTGATAACCATGTGCTGTATTAATTTCATGTCATCTTCGATGTGTGTTTCACCCGTAGGTAAATGACAGTTTATTAGAGGACGCCCCCAAGCGGTTTCCCTTCAACCCCCCTCGCACCAAAGAAGGTTACTACTATCGGGAGATCTTCGAGAAGTACTACCCGGGCCGCGCCAAGTGGATTCCCTATATCTGGATGCCCAAATGGACAGGGGCCACTGACCCCTCGGCCAGGACGCTGAAACATTACAAGAAATCCGATGTGAAGGAAGATGAACAAAAGGTCGTCGAATAATATATGGTTGATAAATTAGTTGTTCGTTCTGTTGATCGAAAGCCCGCGAAACCGAATGTCCAAGAGTTCGATAATCTACCGAGAAACATTGTGTATTTGTACAACCATGGACCGTAGGTCCATGGTACAACACACATGATTGTGTGCACGCACACGCACATAATCCCGCGAATATAGTATTCAATTTAATGGTTGCGAACCATTCTGGCATATTCTGAACAAAAAGAACCAATTGTAAAAATAGTTCTGTAGTAGAGAGAAAACATTTTCCCCTTCTACTCTTATGTACAATTAGTGCTATTTTTTGTACTTGAATGTGACTTTATTTTCTTCTCCATTATGTTTTTAAAAGAGAATAGAATAACAAGTTTAAAACATCAAACAAGTCTTATTTGATGAAGGTCAGAGTTGCTTTCATTGATAGGATAGGGCAACATTATCATTTTCGATCTCGCAGGCTTTCGGTCAGCTGCACTGTAACCGAATCAAAATAACGTCTTCAAATGCACAATTATTATGATATTAATAAGATGCAATTATGACTCTATTATAGATGTGTTTATTGAAAATCATTATGTATTGATTTTTTTGTTCGCTATTGATTGCTCATTATTATTGACATTTCATGAAAAAGCCTGAAATAATTCTTGTAACTGTTAAATGGTCAGCACGCGACGTAAGTCAAGATTATTACCAGGACAACTGGGATAAAAATCCCATGTCTAAATGAAACTCTGAAATATTTTGCAAATTAACAAGTATTACTAATTGATAATTCATACATAAATAAATTAAAATGAATAAGCAAATGAATAAGTAAATCGATAGATAAATAATTACATGTAACTTTTTATCAAAATAAATAGATTAATAAAATCAAATAAATTAAAATAAACAAATGAATAGATAAATCGATAGATAAATAACTACATGTAACTTTTTATCAAAATAGATAGATTAATAAAATCAACTTGATTTAATCTAAGTAAAGAATACTAAAATTAAATGCATTTATTTTTCACAATTAAACTAGGGTTACATTTATTTTACTTTTCACTGAAATGTGTACTTCTTACTGAAAAAGTAAAAGTCCTTCCACCTTGAAAGAATATACAATGTGGGTTTCCATTGGGGTAATCTTAGGAATCACTCAAATCTAGCTTTTATTTTCACAGCATTATTTTCGGTTTGTATGTTTTCGTATGATATATTTGATTCGTCAAAGTAAAAGATAATAACAGTATGATCACAAATTATGTTATTGGAGACCACTCATTCGGCAAGAAGCAATCGTGGCAATGATGTTTTCAGGAGGTTCCAGTGGTCTATCATAAGTAAGTTACAAAAACTAAGAATTGTGCGATATCAATAAAATTGAATCAAAGCAACAAATGAAGTAAATTGATACTGTAGTTAAGTCTACTAGTATATACAATCACTAGGAGAGAAATTAATAATTGTGACCATAAACCACAAACTCCAGTGAGGTATGTTACAAAAAGAGACTTGCCTAATATAAATGATATTAAATTTAAACAAAAAGGTAAATATTACAAAGTATAATACATTGCTCCAATCATAGAGAGAATAATAAACAATAAACATTTACAAGAAGTAGAAAAATGTTGCGATTATACATCTGCTACATGTCGAACGTTAAAGCCCAAGGTTTTTTTTTTATTTGAAAGCTTTATGCCCAAAGGTCATATCACACCAATAACAGATTCTGAATGTCTTTCGTTTTTTTTAATTAATGAAAAATCTCAAGGGGACCCCTGAGAGCAGAGTCCGCTCTTCCAGATGAGGTATAGCTCGGATAACCTTAACACCTTATTAACCCTTTGGATGCTATAATGTAAATATAGTTTCAAATCTTGGGGTACCCCCAAAGGTTTTTCATTAATTAATTTAGAAAAAACCGAAAGACATTCAGAATCTGTTATTGGTGTGATATGACCTTTGGGCATAAAGCTTTCAAATTAAAAAAAAAAATCCCCAAACTAAACTTGGGCTTTAACATAGAAAACCAATCATGTTTTTTTTTTAAACTTGTCAGAACTTGGATATTGTGTGTGAAATATACTTACGTAATAATCCGAATATATGACAATGGTATTTCATAACTGTGAAAAGTTAACTATGAAGTAACGATTCTGTTTTCACAATACAATACAATATTGAATAAATTGCTTAAGCAAACCAATTGATCTAAGAGCATTACAATCGTTTTAAATGTTACACAATGAACAACATAATGAAGAAAATGAATACTTATGTATAGCATTACAGTAAAAATGTTATTTTTGTAATGAAGTAATTGCACTGTAAATAACTTTATTAATGTGTGTTTTTTTCTCACGGAGAAAAAGAGTTGCTGCGAGTAGTGATAGAAACTTATCACAAAGTATGTGAATGATAAATCATTAATAAGAAATACATTCTTGAATAGGTCACAATTGAATACCTGTAAACGCTTACAAGTACGACATTGTTGACAATGTTGTCAGTGAAATAAATGAAAGGACATTTATTTTTTGCTAACCTTGCACAGAGATGATTCAGCTTTAAAAAATTCAATATAAATCGTATATTTACACCATAAAATACTTCTCGAGCCCTTACTGATTTTCTCTTAATATTTATTTCCATATTTTTACTTCGCCCCAAGAACAGTGTGCTAAAACTGACAGGGTAATGAAGAATTATTTACATTATGCTGTATGAAAAAACATTGCACAACTTTCAATATCTTATTACACAATTGTAATCCATTTGGATTTAGACACATGATAGGGCTGTCATTTTAATCACCTTTGGTGTCTTACGTGCAATGACGTATATTGGCCTTTTTATGACTACATTACACTTATTTTAATCCGCTTGCTTAAAAAAACACATAAAACCTTATTTATACCGGCACGATGTTTTCCTTACATAATAACCAGACTCGGTCGCGTTTATCTCCCCATGTATTGATTTAGTCATATGAATATGACCTGTGTTTTGTTGTCTTCTGCATAAATCTTGGAAATGAAATATGTAACATATTATGTTGCAATCTTGATGTTCTAGTAAACTTCTGAAATCTGTTCTTTTTTTCATTTTACTTTTTGTATTTTGTAAATCAACGTCGCCACTTCAACACAGGTCATGTTTTATGTACCAATGTAAATTGCATGGACCATGGCGGTTGTTTCATACACAATAAAACAAACTTTGATATTATCTCACCATACAGCGTGATTGATATTTGTCTACTTTGTATTGTTGGCGTACAGTGTAGATGCTCCTCGGCAGTGGCGTAGCTGTAGGGGGAGCTGGGATTTTTTGTGCCCCAACCAAAGTACCCCGTTAAAAAAAATAAAGCTGATTTCAAATTAAAACTGGACTGAATGAAAACTAAATACCCTTAGAACAACACCAAAACATTGTTTCTTTATGCCTCCCCACAAAAGAGTAAGACCCTTCCTCAGTGCCTCCTCCGTGAGAAAACCTAGCTTCGCCCTGCTCTTCAGAATGATAGAACATTATAGGGTCATCCCACGTGACCAATAGACCAGTGTTGCAAGTTTGGCGTTTTTAACACCCAAAACACCAAATTTGGCGTGGTTTTTTTTTTTTTTTTGGCCGTCTGGCATTGAACAATTTAAAGGCATTGTATAACAATGTTTCCAGTTTTTAAAAATCTGAGCTACATGATTCCCCATGCTACCAGTGTCTCTGATACGGTCTAAAAATGAAGCCCTGAAAAAATTGCAGTTTAAAACGATCATAAAGTGCTTTAAAAAAAGTAAAAATCATTGAGAGACCATTCCAGCTTTCCCCCATAGACGCTGTGTTGCAGAGTTTCCTATCGGCTGAGAATATATTAATGTGCCAATTTGTACTGTACATATTGTACTAGTGACAGCAAAATTGTCCGAACTTTTGTGTTTTATGGTGTTTATTTGTCCACTCTAACACTGTCAGATATGTCAGATAGCAAAGTTTGACAATTTTTTTTTTTTAATGGGTCTTCCACAGTGTTATATAGTGTCTTTAAAGTACACACCAAACGGCTTTTTGATTTTTTTGGCGTTTTTCAATGGCATATCTAAAATTCATCATAAAACCCGATTTCGAAAAGGGTCCAAAAGGTGTGGTGCACATGCATGCAATTCACGTGCAAAATCTGGCTGTGTGTAAACCGCGGCACCCAAATTTTCGGCTGCGGCAGAGGTTTCAAAGGTGTTAAAAATTGATTATAACGTTATTTCTAACCACATCCTACGTTATGCTGGCCATAAAATGCATCAAATGCTAATTTGGCGTTTTTCACTGAATTTGGCAGGTAATTTGGCGTTTTGAGAATGGGAAAACCTGGCAACCCTGCAATAGACCGAATGTCCTCGTCGAAAAAAAAACACGCTGACTCTAAAAGTAATGTAGCTATATCCATAAGAAATCTTGCAGCACCTCGGTGAAGTTCTGCTGCAAAGATGGAAATATGGATTTGATCCTTTTTTTAAAGTACACTGTACAAGATTTATCAACTTATAGTAACTATTATTATAGCATTATAATTTATCGGTTTCAATACGGACGTCTGATGTCATGGACCTTCGCTCTCGTGGAATGTAATGGTGATAAAACAATCCAGGGGTGTTTTCATAAAGCTGTTCGTAAGTTAGCGAACGACTTTACGGCACGACTGGTGATACCTTCTTGTGCTACATGAAATGCATGAGAAACTGATTAGCACGCGCAAGAAAGTATCACCATCGTTCGTAAAGTTGTTCGTAACTTACGGACACGCTTTAGTAAACCGGCCAGGCTATAGCCAGCTGGCCTGTCAAATGTGTCGCTGGCCCGTTACATAAAGCTGTTGCGTAGAGTTATGCATGACTTTACGAGGACTTGAAATAATGACAAGCCAGGTTATTCTCAAACTATTGAAATCCCGTGGGGACCAGTGTCATTACAGGTGTACACCATGCGCGTGTATAGGACTTTCAAAATGGACCCTAACAAGTAATTGAAAGAGCCCCTCGATCTCAGAATACCTCCTAAACAAGTATTCAAGTTTGAAAAGAATACCCTAAACAAGTATTCAAGTTTGAAAAGAATACCCTAAACAAGTATTCAAGTTTGAAAAGAATACCCTAAACAAGTATTCAAGTTTGAAAAGAATACCCTAAACAAGTATTCAAGTTTGAAAAGATACCCTCTTGAAGTAAATCTTCTGTTAAAAGTATACCCTTTTTTCCCGATTTTGGCGATTTTTATACCCTTTCGATGTACTCGAGTACATCCGTCCGACCGTGAAAAACAATCCTTTTTACTCGTTTTTTCACACGCGCATGGTGTACACGTTGTAATGACACTGGCCCCCGGGTTGAAATCACATCTGCTTATGTCTAAATATGCAAACATAGATTAACATTCTTACTCGTAACAACCATTTAACAAGCATTTCAATGTAAACTTTTTTTTGGGGGGGGGGGGAGGGGGGGGGTCAAAATCTAATTGACATTAATCATACTTTCTTAAAGGTATTGGCTAAGATTTTTCACAGTTAAAAAAATCTGAGCTACATGATTCCCCATGCTACAATTGTCTTTGATAAGGTCTAAAAATGTCGCCCTGAAAAAATTGTATTTCAAAATGATTATTAAGTGCTTTAAAAAAGTGAAAATCGTAAGTTGATCGGATTCACCTGCCCATTTTCTCTCACAGACTTACTGTGTGTACACCTAGGCTATTTAAACTCGCCCCGAGTTTTAATTGTTTATTCATGCATAACTTGCCATTGGCAGTGTAACTTTCCAAACTGTTGTATTCTAGGGTGTTTATTTGTCCATATGAACACTACTATGTAGTTCAGATATCAAAATTTGACAATTTTTTTTAAATTGAAGCTTCACAATGTTAGCCAATCACATTAAAATGGCATGAAAATTGTTTTGCTTTTTACTTGGGACTTCATATTCGACTCGTTCATGAAGTCATGCATAACATAACAGCTTATGAAACAGGCCCCTGGCATAGCGTAGAAAAAAAAGCAGTGGTGGCACCAAGAAGAATTGGGTGAATTGAGAAGAAAAAACCTATTGATACAAAGGAATTTATTTAAGGAGAGGATTTCTTTCAAAACGTTAACACTGCTGATAATTCAAATACAACTAGTTCACCAATAAATGATTCACATGCTTACAATCTTTAGCTACGTCTTTGAAAACCGTAATGTAAATATTGTTTCCTTTCAATAAAAAAATAACACGATTCAAACATTGCCCAATAATTTTTTATAAGTAAGTTACAAGTTTATACAGATTATATATCACATACTTAAAATTTTTAGATGTGTCTATGAAAACCGTATTAAAAATATTGTTTTCTGTCAATTTGATATGTGGGCCATTCCACAGACTCCGACAACACTTTGGGGTATATTTCCAAATTTTTTTGCCGTAATTGTTAAACTACTTTTTTTTCCAATTGCACTATTGCTTGATTTATCTCAAGTACCATCTGTAAACATGCAAGATACAAAGATGGGCTGTCCAATGATGCATTTTCCAAATATTTGTAAAAAAAAAAAAAAAAAAACTACATTTCGGATGTAACTGGAAACGGTTTCCATGTTACATCCGAAACAGCTGTTTTAAGGTATATATCAAACCAGACAGGGTCTCCGCTCTATCTTATTGTACATTTACTGTGGGGCCCGTTGGTAGTTCATTGCAACAAAGACTGGGATCGGGATAGGCCAGCTACATTGGTTTCGGGTGATGGTTTCGGGTGTAACGCGGAAACCATGCTGTGTGACAATTCGTGGAAACCGTTACATCCAACACGGCAGTTCTTTTTTTAGACATATGCTTCGCTGCATTGCTGCCCTAACTTCGAGTGATCATACAAGTGTTCTTGTATTCCCATCTAGCTATTGCAGCTATATTCTGTTATGGATCTGTAAATTTCATATAAAACATTGGGTTGCGGATGTAATCAGAAACCGTTTCCCGTTTGTCCGAAACATTGTTTTGTAAATAATCTGAAAAATATGTCCTTAAACAATCTATTTGTGGTACTCATGTACTCCATGAGAGGAACAATTATATCTAGACAGGATTTCACAATTGAATTATGTCCCAGGCCTATGAAAGAAATACAAGGATGTTCAGGAAAATGTCACACTTTGTTGTCGAACTCTGTGGAATGAACCATATACATTATTGTGTTTTTTTTTTAATTGCACACTATGGTAAAACTGTGGTAGGTATCAGGCGTAAATTCTGTAACAAAATATGAGTATCTACCTTTTGGGGTTCATTACATTGCAACTCCTACGTTGAGATCGTGTATGCTGTATTTTCCATGCCTTCTCTTTTTGATTTAGTTGTTTTTATCGTTTTCATATCTACATCTGTTATTGACGTACCGTCCTGGCTCTGTGCAGAAGTACGGTACCGGTCTTCATCAGACAAGTGTCTACAACAACAGCCAAAAAGAAACCGTCTGAAGTCGGTCAAACGCAGCCAATAAATAACGGGATTTAGAAGAGAATTCAGGCTAACCAGACAAAATCCTGTATCTCCGACTATGTTCAGCCAAAGATAAGACTCCATTTCAGAATTCTGATCTACATAAAAAGCGAAATTAGGACCAAAATATTCTACAAATAACACAAAACACATTACAATCCAAGTCGCAAAACTTGTAGCAAAAATTAGCGAGAAGGTAACCAGTGTTTTCTTGTTGTTTTCAATTCTTTTCTTCAACTCCACGTTTGACAAACCGATATTGCGCCCGGTAGCTGATATTGCACAATAGATTATGACGTAACATACACCGGTAAAAATTAAACACACCAGAACGATCAAGGGGCAAATAAGGATGTTAATGATTGGCGTGTTGTGATTGTAATAACTTAAGAAAAGAAAAACAGACAGCACGACAGCCCAAGAACAAATACAGACGACTACGCAGCGGAAGCCAGTGATGATTCCACGGGCACCGAACGGGTCGACGCGAATGCTGATGAACCGTTGAAATGCCAGGGCGAAGATGCTGAGGGTCGACATAACCAAAGCCGACTGCATTACTGGTTCTACCCATCGGTCCTGGAATTAACAAGAAAAATGGATTTTCCCTCTTTAAAGGTATAGTAGCTCCCTTTTCATGTTCACAACAACATACCAGGAATACGAAATAATTATGAGTTTAACAGAAAATCTATAACAGATACCTCGCCCTTTGACCTAATTGCCGCGAATAGGCCTATGTCATTCATTAACCCAAAGTAACGGCAGTTTTGGTGCGGTTCTTACGGCTACGTATAGCAATTTATGAAAGGCACACTATTTTTTGCTTGCAAGCTTTTGGTTTGAAGATAATTTCTCAAGTCCGTTTTAGTTATATCCTTTAAAATGAAAGGAGACAGACAGAACCATTGGGCACGCTCAGCACTTCCGTGCTTCAAC
>JZLH01S0601406.1:26222-44301 GCA_001188425.1 Eucidaris tribuloides
CGGTATATATTAATTCATACCGTAGGGGAAAACTCTTCTGTTCAAAATACCAGATTTATCAGACTTTATTCTCCAGAAAAAGAGTTTCATGCAACACCCCCAGATCAAAATGTTTTGTCTATTCCTCATAACAGTTTTACAATACTGTTTTGGAATACATATAGGTGAAAATTCTACACTACTCAAATTCCAGATTTGATTCCATAATTGATCATGAAGAAAAAAGGATCTTTCTAATAAAAAATCCCTATTTAGTTACCATGGAATTTAATAAGTTCATTATTTTGTAACAGTAAAATCACCAATATACAACAAGTTTGCAAAAATATGACCTTATCATTACCTTAACCATTGGCCTGATTTCAGGTTATTACTATTTTTCTCACGCGAATATCAAATTGGCCAGGGGTAAAGGTTGCCTTTCATATCAATTTGCCTGGAACTATAACCTACCATATGAGTAATTTTGGTGCTCCTTTTTTATACTGTACAAATACAAATCTTGGCTTTCTTGGATTTCGGCAAACTGGGGGAAATTAGATACCCAAACTCAAATGATGGGACAAAATGACGTTGATTTCAAGAAGGTTTTTGTTTGTAAATGTACACAGACACCATATGATTGACTTGAATTCGCAGACTGTACGCGTAGCGTACGCAAAGCTCGTTAGTCGTTCGATTAGAGATCGCTATCTGTAAGTTAATGATAAGTTATGAAATGGTGATGGAGACGTTTTTGAATAGTTTTGATTCGCTGTCAGTACGTTCGATTCGGTTGAATTCACCCATGCGGAATTCATTCGCTGTGAATGCTGTGCGTATTTGGAATTTTTCAATTCGTTCGCGGTACGCAATGCCAATTCGTCATAGTGTGACGACGCCTAAGTTTTTGTATAAGTTATGTGCACGCTGAAGCACGCTGGGCACACTTCGACGATTTAGCCAGCGTATGCCGACGTATGAAACATTTTGCGAATACGCTGTCATACGTTAAATAAGTTATGGGTAAGTTCTGTATAAGTTTTGTGTAAGTTATGTTTACGCTGAAGCACGCTGGTGTACGTCGTAGTACGACGAGTTCGTCGTAAAAATTTTGTGCAGGCACAAAATTTTTTGACGTATGCCAGCGTATGATCATACGTCCCGCAAACGCGGGCCATACGTTGTAGGTAAGTTATGCTGTCGTTGACATACGTCCACACGCGTTATTTGTAAGTTGCTCGTAAGTCGAAATACGTCACGATAATGTCTGGGCAGGGTTCTTCGATTTTTTCAGAATGACGGAGATGTTGGTAGAATGGTGCTCGTACTGCGAAGTCTAGTGCAATTATGGTTTGAATCGTGGAGCGTAGCCTTTTTGTATTTTTTTAAAATTTATTTATTTATTTATTTATTTATTCACAAAATTGCATTTTAAAAAGTTGTATCAAAAATACAAAGTATAACAATTACAATCACTGGTGTGAATAAAATACACATAATTTACACCAAAATCTTGTATACATATGAATAATTAACACAGGTGGCAAAATGTGACAGACATAAGAAATGAAAATAAAAATATCAAAAAAGGGAAGTTCCAACGAGAAAACAAAGTTGGAAATAAAGGGGTGTTTAGAAATAAATGTGTTAACAGCGTAAACACAAAAATCTCAGGTATAGATTAACATAGTAAATAAATTTTTAAACAGGTATAATTCAAATCAATGTAAATACAGAAATTCTTCGTCAAACGTTAGCATATATAACTCCACAAGTAAATAATTCTATATTTTTTTAAAAATTACCTCAGACAGGGATGGTTTCCGGTGAAAATAAATGTGTGGAAATCACACACACACACACAACAGCCACTCACACACACACACACACACACACACAACACACGACACACACACACACACACACACACCGCACCTCCACAACCACCAACACACAGCACACACACACACACACCACACACACCTCACAAAACAACACCTACATCAACACACACACGACCGCGCGCGGCGCGCGCACAAACACACACACACACAACAAACACACACGCAAACATACACACAGACGACACAAACGCACACACTACAAACACACAACAAAAACACACACAAGCAAACAAACTCACCATAACAAGCCACAATCATACGCACGAAATAATGTGGGCAAGAATATTAATAACAAAAGACAGAGAGAGAAAAGTGGAACAGACGAAATTGGATGGAAGGGGAAAGGGAAAGAGGGGAGGGGAAAGGAAAAATAAAAAAGGAGAAGAGGGGAAAGCAACAGAAACATAAAGTGTAGTGACAGGAAGGGAGGAGATAAACGAAAATAAAAAGAAAAAAGAGAAGAAAGAGAGAAATTTTTTTTTTTTTTTTTTTTTTTTTTCTTTTTTGTTTTTTTTTATTTTTTTTTTTTTTATTCTGAATAAATATTGCACTTTTTCGATAATAATAATGGTAAGATAGTAGTGGGAACGTTAAAATTCACTCATATAAAAAGCAACGCATTAGTTACTATTTATTGTTATTATTTGCACAGTTTTGATACTACCTAACAATGCTTGGCAATGACATCGGGAATCAAATTTAGATCATCAAAAGTGCTATAACCACATCAATGTATAACTATATCAAAATTCAATCATACGAATCAACATCATTCTTATACCGTTAGCAGAATTGCTTTCCAAAGAAAATAAGTAAGACAACAAAGAAAGTCAGAGAATACGAAAGTTTGGAAAAAGAGAGATTGACGAAGAATGAAAAGGGGAAAATTGGGAAAATACAAAAGAAATATAGGATAGTTGGAAAGCATTATTGTAATTATACAAACACCACGGGATAAAACTATTCGCTATATCTATTAGAGGTTTTACATCTTAGGAAGAATACAGAGGGTTTGCTAATTCTCAAGATTATATGTTGGTAATTACTCTTGGGTGGCAGGAAAACAATTAGTTTGTGTATCCAGTTTTTGTATTTTATTCGGCTACTACAAGTGAATGCGTCGGCGATACGCTACCCCACGCTATGGGTAAGTTAGAGTATTGTTGGACATAAGTTGTGAACGTCGGCAACACGCCAAGCATTCGTTGATATAAGTTATCTACAACTTCTCGACAACGTTCTATATAATATAAGTTATACGTTATGCGTACGTCCAACTCGTTGTGAGCACGCTATGTATACGTCCAAAAGTGCAAAAAGAAAAAAATCAAAGTTCAGCGTATGCCAGCGTTTTACCCCTAATTTGATACGCTCAGGCATACGCTGGCTAAATCGTCAAGGTGTGAGAGCGCCATTAGATTGTTTTAATTTTTGTAGTTTTGTGCATGTACATAGTTCTAGAAAGCAGTAAGTAAGACTTAGTGGTAGAACGAGGAAACTATAGTAGCAGAAACAGTAGTAAAAGTAAAAATCGAGGAGCAACCCAGTCCAGGAAAAGCTTGGAAACTATGAGAATGTCCACGAAGTTGAAAGCCCAAATATCAAAGACGATGGTCCGCCCTGTACATGTGTATGGAGGAGAGATATGGACAGTGAAGGAGGAGCACTTTAAGAAGCTGGAAACAGCAGGGATGAGGTGCTAGAGCAGTTAGGTGGTATCGGGAGAGATGGGAGGCGAATGAAAACGTGCAGCAAGAAGTTAAAGTGACAGTTGGTGACGAAGCAGAGAAGCAGATTGAAATGGTATGAGCATATTAATTAAAAGGAGAGATAGTGCGCAATGGCAGAATGTCGTTAGCAATCGTGCGCAATGGCAGAATGTCGTTAGCAAGTGCTCTAAGCAGAATGTCGTTAACAGTAAATTGTGCTGCTAACTTGACAAAAAACACTTTCCATATTCTGCCGAACATACTTATAAAGAAGGACCTAAAAGATCACAATAATTTTGATTTCATGGTGAAATAAGCAATGGTTGTAACGTTTACAAGCAATTTACTGTCAATCGACATTCTGCTTTGACACTTGCTAACGACATTCTGCCATGCGCACGACGTGTTGTTGAGAAGCGATTAAACAGAAAGATGCTTCGGTTGTCCGGAAGAAGGGCCCTGGCATATGTTTCCGGCAGAAGAGTCTGAATAGTAAATTTTCTCTAATATGAGAAATATTGCCTTATTTGCTTATTTGATAGTTGCACTTACATGCAACATACTGATCGACGAATATCGAACTACTTTGATTTCGAGCCAATAGTTAGGGGCAATTAAGTGTTAAGGCTCTTCTGCCGAGAACATTTGCTAGGGCTCTTCTGCCGGACAACCTAGGAGGGACCGGTCAAAGAAAAGGTGGATAAATTGTATCAAAGAAAGATAGAAAAGTAGTTGATTTCGAGTAGGCCTAGATCCCCCCCCCATAGAGGGGAACCAGGGGGTAATGATTATTAAGGAATAGCAGAAGTATAGTAAATAATGCCTATAGTTTAGGAATAAGATTGGTAATAGGACTCGGAGATGAAGTAACGGTTTTAATGGTAGCAGTAATAGTCGTAGTATTTGTTTTCTTCAATTATGATATTAACATACAGAATAAACTTTCACGCAGGAATGCTACAAGCAACGATTAAGCTTCAGGTAGTACATGTATGTTGCGGACAAACTATAGCTGGATGTAATTGACTTTGATTTACCACGAGGAATAAATTTAAAACAATCCACGAATTAGGGTAGACACGTAATGCCTTACATAATATCAACACGTACCTTTCCGTACAAAGGGCAATTGACCCATGGCTCTGGTGTATTTTAATCCATCTTTTATTTCCTCTTCCGTTTTGTTGTATGCCTTTTTCATCTCTGCAAAAGACGAGTACTTGACTACATTCTGTAATATCTCAGGCGATAGAGGGCGGTTGATGTGATCGGCAACTCTCGATATCCAAGTGGTCGGGTCCTGCAAGTGAACAACAACAACAAAAAGACAAGTGCCAGGCGTTGCCTAGTCTGATTCTCATACCCGCGGACAGCAAGTTCCAACAGTGCCTTGCCTTAGTACTAGACATACCAGGTTGTTGCGTAAGGAGAAAAAAGTAAATAATGCATGTAAAACGGGTTAGGCATTGTCTCGTCTGCGTCTCGCCAAATCTCGATAAGAGCGCATATCAAAATTATTCAATTTCAGGCTTTCAGGAGACCGCAATTCAGGATATATGTGTCTCAAAAATTGTGCAAGTAAAAAGCGCCCTCTTCAGTAATGAGATAATACTTTTGTGACATGATGCTTTCATCAACGTCAAGGGCAAAGTCTTAGCTTTCAAATGCCATTTGTTCTGTTCAATTTGCATGTTTTAATCTCGAGATATGTTGTAACAACCAAATGGTGGAATCACAATTGTGTCACTTTTACAGGAGACTAAATTAACATATCTCAAGATTAAGACAGGCAAATTGAAAAAAAAACTAGCGGTATTTGAAAGCTAAGACTATGCTCTTGACGTTGATGTAAGCATCATGTCACAAGAGTATTTTCTAATTGCCAAAGAGGGCGATTTTCACTTGCACAATTTTTTTGAGACACACTGTAAACTTGTTCTGACAATTTAAAACTAAACAATAATGGTAACGTTACAATCGACTTCATCCCTATAAAAATGTGAAAACACTGCAATGGTGCTGTTTATGCTATCTTAAGCTATCATCTTTGACCTATATTCCAAGTAAGTACATACCGTATATAGTCCAACTTAACCTAAGCTTTCAAGAGACAAAATTATCTTTTGTTTCATGAAAATTTAATTGGCCTTTGAACTTGTTTAAGTTGATCCATATTGGAAACTAACCTGGGCCATTAAACGACATACCTCTGGTATGAAATTGGTGATCCTAACTAAAAACTATGGGAAGTTTTTAGCACACACACACACACACACACACACACACACACACACACACACACACACACACACACACAACACTTTACGGTAAAATCCTGGCAACTCACCTGTCAGGGATTCACCGTACATTTTACCGGTCTTTCACCGTTAAACGCTTACATTTAGTAGTTTTTCACCATAAGTTTGGGTTTCCTGTGAAAATTACAGTTAACTAGCCGTAATTATTTTTACGGTAAAAATACGGTATTTTTTGTTACATGGAATGTTCATAGATAAAATTAGTCGATTTAGTACCGCTTATTCAGTCTTCATGATAAACGTTATTGGGGCAGCACATTTACTCACGTTTTTCAAATCCTCATATTTGATGAACAGAAAGTTTTCGTCATGACGGTGGTTCCAGTACTCCAGCACATGGTCGTAGAAATTTCCATAATATACTTAAAACAATTCAAATAAGCGAAATCAGTATTAATCTGTTGGTAACGTAAATCATGAACAATGCTGAGACGGTATAACAAACTTTTGCTTTGCACTCATCATGTCAAAATGCTTGGCTAATGATCGATGATGTTTGCAAAATAAGATGATAAAAACACTGCACGAGATTCGCTGACACAGTGAAATGTCAAACTTTTCAGAAATGAAAAAAAAAAAACTGAATAGAAGGCTAACCAGCCTGTAAAAAGGAATGTAAAATAATCATCTGTTTGAATAGTATGGTAAATTAAAACTTGTCATTTCATGAAGAGCCGTGTGGTAAACAGTGGATTACTTGGAGTTTGTTAGAAAATACATTATTATGGTGAACTCAAACACTTCATCAAGTGAATTCTTAGGAATTTAAGAACACTGTGCACGTTTTAAGACACTATACTGTACCTTTTCCGTTAAGGAAACCGTCGAAAAAATCATCCCATGTTACCATGCCTGCAGCACCAGCGATACTGAAGAAGTGATAGCAAGACACCAAACAGTCTTTGGGATTCCGACATATGTAAAGTATCTATATCGGAGGTAAACAAATACACAAAGTGCATGACATATTTAGACCAAACGATCTACTGTCGTCCCAGAAAAATGAATCATATTTTTATTTGAACGACTCAGGAACCTGTAACCCAACAGAGTTGGACCTGTAACTTACTGCTATCCGGGCAGCAGCACTACCATCAGGCTGTGCTGGATAACATCAGTACATTTTACGTTTAACTGGAAGCAAGCACTCAAGAATCACCTTTTTACGAGGGGCCTTCAATCAGTTCATAGCACGATTATGAAGGAGTGGGTATTTGGTGACGTAATGATGTCTTATGACTATTCCATCTTACGTTAGTAAATTAAGACATTTCAGTTTAGAATCACCCAACCTATGTATTAGAGCAGACATTCGAATTGGAGTACCCGGAACGCTATATTGTTATTTACGGTATTAGTATGGTGCGTGTTAAGTATATGGGCAGAAGCTTTTGAATGATCCCTTGATGTAAGACTACTCATGATTGCATTGCACAATCATGATGAAGGTAACACGCATGCTACCCAAATAGACCAAGAATACACAATCACGGTTGCTTTCACCAATTCTCAGTTATAGCTCAGTGGTTATGGAGGTAGTCTGCATATATCAAGGTACCTGGTTCCAATCCCACTGGAACCAAATCTTTAATCTTCTCCTTCTTCTCTTAAAATAGACTAAGGATGAAGTTTATTCCGTCAGACGAAAATCAGGAATTTAATATCGCCCCAACATATACCACCCATTTCGTCTATCAAATAGACTAATATTCGAATAAAGGTTTTTTATTACTCATAATTTTCACTATATACAAAATTCGAGAGTATTTCAATGTTGGAGGCTAAGAAAAAAATTATCTGGACAGCTTTTTTTTTGTAATGGAAATGGTGCGATGTACGGCTCGTATTATTCTGGCATATTAGCATCACTGCATGGCAGGGGGAAAATACTTACTATTTGTTATACAATTCTTATACCGTGTACTATGTAACATCCTTATTTATACACATCACATCGTCTCTACAAGAAGAAATTCGAATAAAGTCGCTCCACTTTTACAATAATCTTTCTTACCCCACACCTACTATGTATGTGGTCCTGAGCAGAGCTTTACGGACCACATACGCCCAACACTGAAAAAACCCCCCGAACAACTAGCGATTTGTGTACAATGTAGAATAAGTGCATTGGGCCAAAAATATGTTACCCATTGCAAAAATTTAGTAATATTATGCTGGCTGGACCCATAAATGTATAAAGAAAACTGGCTTCTGGAATGTTGTGTCCTTAATTTTCATACCATATAAGGCTTAGGTCATTGTAGACTTGCAATATTAAAGCAATATTTCAGTATAAATTTGTAAAAGACTGAATTTCAAAGCAATTTTATGTGCCACTACTACGTCAAAAAGGCCACCTATTACTTTGTACACAAAAATATGGAATTGTCCCTTTGTATGCCTTACCCTGGGCTTCCTTTCCCATATCTGGTGTGGTAAAAACCTTAGACCGAGATGGGTTTTATAACATCGTGGAGATGGCAAAGTGTCAAGGATGTTGTAGCCAAGGTAACGGTTTCCACGATTCGTGGGCAGATCAAGACTTCCAATCGCAGTTCGACTTGCTGCCACACGTTCAGCACTCGTATACGGCACACCATCATTTCGTATCAAAGAAATGATTTCACTTATCCACTGTGTACCTGACGACAAAGATAACATACACTATTAATGTTATTCATTAAAGGCATCGTATAATAATGTTCCCAATTAATACAAAATCTGAGCTACACAATTCCCATTCTACTAGTGTCTCCGAAGAGGTCTAAAAATAACGCCCTGAAAAATTGCAGTTCAAAAATCTTTATGTGCATGCTTTTAAAAAGTGAAAATCAATGAGCGACCATTCCAGTTTCTCCCATAGACTGCTGTGTTGCAGAATTTTCGTCAGCTGACAATAATTCATTTGCAGATTTTATCTGTACATATTTTACGGGTGACAGCATAACTGTCTGAAGTTTCGTGTTCTAAGGTGTTTGTCCATTCAGACACTGTTAGATAGTCAGATAGCCAAGTCTAACAATTCATGAAATTGGGCGCGTCTGTACAATGTATACAGTGTCTTTAATCTAACAACCTCTGTGGTACTTGATAGCTTAGCACACCCGCGGAGGATGAGGAATCTGTACAGCCCTTTTCGTTTTTTGAAATCAGAATAATAACATTATACGGATACAAAACTGGTCGAAATTCAATGTAGAATTTATTCACCTCATATACTCTTCTTTTATGAAATTCTCAACGAAGTGAGACTGTTCCTCACCATGTTTTTAATAGTCAATCTCTATCACAGCACAACTCAAAGGAATTTTACCACTGGAGTTAGTAACGTGCCAGTTTCTGTTGGTTATGTTCAATGAATCCAGACACGAGAATTTTGCACCTATAGTCGGGTTCACTATGATAGGAACCCATCTTTCGCGTCCAATATCGATGGAGATTTGTAACTTAGATCCGCCATTGGTGTCTGCTCCTTTAACCCTATATACATCATTTTGCTAATCTATAAGGATGAATGTGGCACTCATAATCATTTGAAGTGGCAGCCATCTTGGAACCTAATATGGTGACATAATCAATGTTGACTGCTCTGGCAAGTTATCTTTGTTTGCACCAATATCTTTCTTTCTGGACACAAAGAATCGATAAATCCTTTAAATTAACGCAAAATCTTATCTAGTTTTGAAGATATTAGGTGAAATATGTGTAAAATGCCGGCCATTTTGAAATACACGATGGCGAAAATAGATTGGATAAATTCAAATGGAAACAATGCGGTTTTGGTTTCAGTACAGTCAAATCTTCCATATAGTCGGTACCAAATTTTCACGAATCTTGAAAATAAAGTACGAGGGTAGATCGAAAAGTTCTCGGCCTCACCAAGAAGGGTTGTCAGGATACTCCTAGTTCCTGGTTATTTTTCAACATAGTTCCCCTTCACCTCAATGCACTTTGTCCAGCGGTGCTCCAACATTCCGATGCCTTCATGGTAGAAGGCTTCATTTTGGTCCTTCAGGTAGGACTCTACAGCCTTAATGACGTCATCATCCGACTCAAAATGGCGTCCACGAATGTGTGATTTGAGTTTGGGAAACAGCTAGAAGTCAGACGGGGCCAGATCTGGTGAATAAGGTGGGTGGGGCAACAATTCAAACCCACACTTGGTAGCTTCAGCCACTGCAACTTGCACTGTGTGGACAGGTGCATTGTCCTGCAGCAGAAGGACACCAGCACGCAGCTTTCACCTGCGGTTTGCCTTAATAGCTTCTTTCAGCTGACGTAATTCTGAGGCGTAGTAGCTCCCAGTGATGGTCTGACCTCTTTGGAGGTAGTCAATCATAATGACACCCTCGCTATCCCCCCAAAACAGAGGCCATGATCTTCCCAGCAGATGCCACTTGCTTGAACTTCCTGGGAAGGGGAGATCCATGGTGCTTCCACTGCTTGCTTTGCATTTTTGATTCTGGCTCAAAGTGATAAACCCATGTTCAGGGCCCTAGGAACGATTTTTTCACCGGCGGTGCAGAGATATATATTTTCGCGGCCCCCCAAAATTTTTGCGGCCAAAAGTTTTTTTTCACGCGCCCAAATTCGCGGCCAAATCAACAGCTGAAAAGTCGCTCATTGGGGGGGGGTGGGGGGAGGGCTTACGGGGTACGTTCGGCGGAAAATTTTCGCGCGCCAAAATTTTTTTCACGGCAAATTCAGCGGCCAAATCAACAGCTGAAAATCGCTCATTGGGGGGGGTGTTGGCGGAAAATTTTTGCGGCCAAGAAAAATTTTCACGGCCAAATTCGCGGCCAAATCATCAGCTGAAAAATCGCTCTGCGGCCAAATTTGAAGAAAAATAGACATACACGTCTTTTTGCAGGGGTGCTGCGCACCCCCTGAAAAATTTCTGGGGGTGCTTCAGCACCCCAGCACCCCGCCTCCCAGAGCCATGCCCATGTTTCATCCTGAGTGACAATTCTAGCAAAGAAATTGTCTGGATCAGTCTGGAAGCGGGCCAGAAGTTCCTTTGAAGTATCGAGTCTGGTAAGCTTCTGATCTGGAGTCAACATTCTCGGAACCCATCTTGCGGACAGCTTGCTCATACCAAGGTGTCAGTTAAAACACTCTGCACTGAACCATAACTGATGCCGGCTATGTGCTGAATAGTTACACGTCTGTCTTTCACCACCATGCTGTGAATGGTGTCCACTTGTTCTTCTGTTGTTGAAGATCTTGGGCGTCCGGACTTTGGATCATCCTCTGTACTCTCCCTTCCCCGCTTGAGTTCAGCGGTCCACTTCTTTACGGTGGAATAGGAAGGAGAGTCATCACCGAGTGTTTGTACCATGTCATAATGGATGGCCTTGGGTGTCATGCCCTTTTTATGCAGATATTTAATTACCGCACGAGCTTCTTTTGTGTCCATTTTTGGATCTTCAGTAGATCTCAAGACTTTCAAAGAGCCTCACCTAAAAATAAATAAAGACAAATAAAGACAGACGCATGAATGTTAGTGCATAACCATACAAGACATAATAGTTTACAACTGCATCATAGATTAGGAGATGCTGCCCTGCCTTCTAGGTGAGGCCGAGAACTTTTTGATATACCCTCGTACACAAAGAACCTGACTACCAGTATTATATTAAAGGATTCATTCAGTATTTTCTGAGATTCTCAACCTTACGGGTAAATCAAGTTGAGAGATGATTCAAAACGTATTAACGACATAAAATTTTATTTCGAAATACATTAATCTCCAATCTGATAACCGAAATTCACATGCGAGGTTCACTGATTTGCGGTTTGTCATTTTGCGTTGATGCTAATATTAAATAAACGCGGCAGTCTTATCAGATATTGATACCTGCATCTCCATTTAAAAATCGTTTTATTTAGGCCTATAAATCCAACAATACGAATGGATGTCTATTTTCAATAATCATGCATATGACTAATGCATAATGTACATTTTATTATCATGTACAGCACATCAGTGAACCACATCCAACTTAATTCTTTCCGTCAAAATATTCAAAGACTTACATAAGGTTCGCTGATACGCTCTTTGGATATGTGGGTTAACCACCGTCAAAAAAAAAAAAACATCACATTACGTGTATGTATGAATATAAACTGCTGGCATTAGATGGCTCTCGTCTGGAAGTGTATTTATGGTATACCTGCGTGAATAATGCACGTTACTGTACATGGAATTCTGAGATTGCAATAAGGATGTATGTGAAAAATATATTGTATGTTGTAAACTGTATTGACAATAGCTGTTAAAGTACTTACTCAATACAATGTTAATGCTGTTGTAGTGACTTGGTCACTCGCTCTTTAGTTTGTTGAACTGCTACAGCTTTAACCAGTTCTAACCAGTTCGTGATGTCGCAATAATTTTGCATGTTTTGTATAAATTTAGCATTCACGTGTTTATTCTTAAGCCAATCACGGTAATTTTTAACGCATAATATGTCTTCGCTAACCAATCATCATCGTCAATTGCACGTGGATTATTCCCCGCGATTTTATTGGGGCGTTGAAACTTCAAGGGCTCGGCTCGTCTCACCGCAACACTGATAGATTTTTCATTCCTCAGTTGTTCGGCGTGTCATTGCCTCAACCCGAGAGCACGACTCACTGCTGCCTCACTCGCGACGCATTCTCTCGTCTGTTCGGCACGCTTATATCGCCACGAACACTGAGTTTCTGACTCTTCATTCATTTCATCGACCGCACGACCCACTGTTGCTGGTCCAACCATGGACTTCATCCGGGCGACTCACCGTCCCGTCAATCGTCCATCACCGCTGTATCTGTACCATCTCTTCATCACATCACCTCCGTCTGGCTCTTCAGCCCCGACTCGGCGGAGCGTCGCACCATCACATAAAGACTCCGAGTTTGTCACCGCGTCTGAGCCGTTCGTCTCCGCGACCCGACTACTTGTTGAGCGCCCTTTTCACCTTCATCCTCGCACGTCCTTCGCTAGTGTTATATTGGTCGCGATAACTGGACTCTCCGCGTTACTTATGTTTTATCGCTCACCACGCACGGACACTTGGACACTTTACTTGCTACATGTATTCATTTCTGTGCTTCATTTATTCACCATTTACGTAAGCATGTACATTTATTATATGTATCTTGTTTTGTAGCTACATTACAAACAATTTGTGCAATATTCAATTCTCACTGCAAATATCTATTTTTATAATAAACACAACGAAAAGGGAATGTTCTATTCATGTCATTTGTAAACTGACTGTCCACGTATATAGTAAAAATAAGGAATTATTGACACAAATTCATTTACAATCTAGATTCATTTATTTAGTTTCATTCACAATATATCAAACGTTTATCCAAACCAACATATATTTTCCTACACTGTCATTGAAACCAAAAAATTGTAGAGCCAAAAACACTACATTCCAAAGATAAAGACATTTAAGTCATTTTTTTTGTAATTCATGCTACATATTTAGGAGTAAATAAATGGGTTTAATAGAGCAGTGAAATATATGTACAGAAGGTGATGGAGAAGGCAAATAATATGCATTTCTTCTTCATCTACTACTTCTTCTACTTCTTCCTCTTCTTCCTCTTCTTCCTCTTCTTCCTCTTCTTCCTCTTCTTCTTCTTCTTCTTCTTCTTCTTCTTCTTCTTCCTCTTCTTCTTCTTCTTCCTCTTCTTCCTCTTCTTCTTCTAATATCAATTATCATTTTATTATTATTATAATTATTATCATTATCATCATTATCATCATTATCATCATTATCATCATCATCATCATCATCATCTTTATCATCATTATCATCATCATCATCATCATCATCATCATCATCACATCATAACATTATCAATATCATCATCATCATCAATTCACAGTATCATCATTATCATCATTATCATCATCATCATTATCATCATTATCATCATTATCATTATCATCATTATCATCATTATCATCATTATCATCATTATCATTATCATTATCATCATCATCATTATCATCATCATTATCATCATCATTATCATCATCATTATCATCATCATCATCTTATTAATTGTTGTTTTATCATTGTTTTTTTTATTACTTACTACTGAACTTTTTTAAAGGTAGAATTTGGGGAGAATATAAGTGTTATCAAAAACTCTGCTTTTTTTGTTGATTTTTCTATAGTGGATACCTATTATAAAGTGTTTATCTGTATTTCAGAGGTATGGATATTATGTGGACAAATCATTGCATCAATTTAAGTTGAATTTCAAAATGTTCAGTTGTTATTTTGTATGATTTTTTTTTCAGGATGTGAAGTGGGTCATAACAGCTGAAGTCTTGTTTGTTCAATCATGTCATAGCTAGAACTTAAATATTCACCAACACACAAATTCTAAAGTGCACTAGCTGGCGTAGCGAAGGAGGATTATCTATAGTTAGTGTGTGTGTGTGTGTGTGTTGTGTGTGTGTGTGTGTGTGTGTGTCGGGGGGAGGGGTGAGACAAAACCTCATCCCCCAAAATAAATAATCCTCCGTGGCTACAACAATGCTAAAGTGGGTTAGAAGCAAAAGATATTGATACACGAATCCACCAATCTTCTACATATCTTACAATACGAAAATTAGAGTACGTCATCCATTCAATATGATTTTGATCCAACCATCAAATATACGGCAGATTTACTTTTCCAAAGCAATCAGGCCAAAAGAATTTGAAATTAAGAATATCAAAAAGTTAAATGTTATGTCACCCACCACATTTCGGATATGACGCTATGATGACGTCATCAGTCTTGACCTCAACTGACTTGATCTTCTTGATGTTTGCTGGGGTAACGAATTTTGGGAAATAGCACCCTGACTCTTCGTCCTGGTATACTGTCATCGCTTCGTTAATGGCCAATGGCTCCGGTATCTCCATTTTCGAGTCTGGTTTTGTGTTACTGGACGCCATACCTGCATATATAACAATCCATTTTATTTCTGCGTTATCAAACATTATGTATTATTACTTTACTTCAGGGGCGACGCCGCCCTAATTTTTCAAAGTAATGAAAATAATGGTGATTTACCGTTTTCTTTCCGTAAATTTTGCCCCCACCCTATTTATTGTTCATTTGGCTAGGAAGAATTTCTTTTTGGCGGGAAAAAAATGCTTTTGGTCATCGTCGCCTCACCCCTCCTGCCCCACCCTCTCCACTCCAGCTTGTCTGAAGTTGTTTGGCTTGCGGTTTGGCTAGTAATTTTTTTGGAGGCGGGCAAAATTATCCCCGACAGATTTTTCGCCCCTCCTAAGATTTTACCCTGGCGCCGCCCCTGCTTTACTAGAATACGCTGGACTCAGGGGCGTAGCTACGAGGGGGGGGGGGCTGGGGGGCACGTGCCCCCCACAAATTTTGCCCCAGGTGCCTCCAAGAAAATCATGAAGAAAGCCAAAAAAAAAAGGTGTATGCGCCCCCTAAAACTTATTTTGGTGCCACCCTACAAATTTTCAAGGCCCCTACCAGTGCCCCCCTGCTGAAAAAAATCATAGCTACGCCACTGGCTCCAATTTAACCTGGAATGATCAAACTAATAATATATTTACATCAATATCCAAGGCCGTGGGAATACTTTGCAGATTAAAATAGCTAGTAACCAAAACACACACACACACACAGACACACACAGACACAGACACACACAGACACACACAGACACACACACACACACATGCACACGCAATGCACACACACACACACACACACAAACACAACAAACACACACACACACACACATGCACACGCATGCACAACACACACACACACGCGCACACACACACACACACACACACACACACACACACACACACACACATCACACACACACACTCACATGTGTTGTACAATGCACTAATTTTACCGTCTATTATTTATTGCAATGTTGTTTGGGAAACGGCAATAAAACCAAAATTTAATACTATTTTTCTTTTACTAGAAAAGGCTATTCAAATCTGCTCCAACTTATTGTGAACATACTGACTCCTATTTTTTTAGTCTGAAAACACTTAAGATTGACGATATAGGCCTATACACAAATATCAAACAGCAATCTTATGTAAATGTTTATGTATTTTATCAAGTACACACAAATTTACTTCCCTTCTTCCACAACGCATTTTCCCTTAAACACAGATGTACATCTGTGTACAACATTTATAGCTTATTCCTTTCACATTTATGCGAAATGAGTCATTAATTAGAACTGGATTTATACTTTAATGTTGCCCAACCTACTCTTAATGATCAAAAGTTACAAAAGAAATTATCACTCTCTAAGGCTGTCCGTCTGCTCAAGCTATGCTTAGAACGGCAGCTCTTTGCATGTACATAATTCAAGTAATTGTTTATTTCTTGTATCATTGTAATTCTACAATAACAAATTAATTTACTTTGTATGTTTTCTGAATTGCATTTGTGTAAATTGACTTGTTAGCTTATGTTATTGACTCGAAATTTATGTTATTGTACAAAATTGAACTTGTTATCTATGTTATTGTTGCGAAAAAATATATATGAAATGCGGAAAATAAAACTTCTTCAAACAAACATAATTACTCTACATAATCATCGCAATAATTTCCACTTGAATAACCCGAAACTCCTATTAGGTCATAAGTCAATACAGCATAACGGTCATGACATCTGGAATTTGCTTCCTCAACAAATAAAACAGTGCACACCTGTGTATTATGCAAATACAAATAAATACTTTCTATCACAATATAATACGGTACATTAATTAAATAACACCCCAAAACAAGCCGATGATTGCAGGTCCACTCCCTTATTTCCTTTTCCTTGTTACAACATCATGCTTCATAGTTTACCTCCTCCCTTCTACATATGATCTCACATTATAACAGCTACCTCAGGAGTACCCGTTGGCCACCATTTTGTGCGTCCTCACCTGCACAAGCACACACAGGCACGCACAAGCACCACAACAATTCTAGCCTAACCCTTTCAACATTACCGCGTATACTGAGTTATTAAATAGAACTGGATTTATACTTCAATATGGCCCATCCTACTCTTTTAGAATGATCAAGTATTATAATAGAAATTATTACTTACTTTGGCTCTTCGTCTGTTCAAGCTCTGCTCAAGACGACAACCCTCTGCATGTACATAATTCAAGTTATTATATTTCGGTTATTATGAATGCTTCATATGTTTATTTCATGTATCACTGTAATTCTACAATAAAAAATTGATTTACTTTGTATTTCTTCAAATGTTTTCTGAATTTTATTTGTGTGAATTGACTTGTTATTTATGTAATTGATATGAAATTCATATTATTGTGCAAAATTGAATTTGTTATTTATGTAATTGTTACGAAAAAAAATATGAAATGCAGAAAAAATATATATACCAAATAATACTATAAGTGTATCATATGGCTGAATATTATTCCGTAGAATTTGTATCATAAGTCAATTCACAATCATATCTTCTGAACTTTCCGGGGATTCTCCGGATTAGAGTATAGGCGGTTCCTGGATAAATTATGTTGTCTCCACTGTTAACACACCTCGCTTCTATTCTCGCTATTACACTGACGTTGACGAAGATATATACACCTTACGCGTCATCGATTACACATGAAAACTGCTGTGCATGGCCACCAAAATTACACCGCAGTTACTGCAATCATAATTTCCGTATATATAAGCAGAACCTTGTATACGATGGGCTAATAGCAGTATGTCCAGACAAGCAAACAAATAACATACCTTACAACTTTACACCATCGACATACAACAAAAGAATCCTTCGGACTTGTGACCAGAACAGCGACTCACGTTCTGCTTATATTCGATCACTGATCTAAAATAGTGAGCAGCTCACCTGAGCAGCTAACCAGTGGTATAACTAGAATTTTTTCAGCAGGGGGCACGGGGGGGGGGGGTCACCAAAATCCCATGTCAATTTTTTTTCAGGTCCCACCAGCCGCCGAAAACTCGTTCAGCGGGGGGGGGGGGGTAGGGGAGGTAGTGACGATTTTTTTTACTTCAAATCCCACGTCAAAAATGTTCACGGTCATAATTTTGTGGGGGGGGGGGTCACCTGGGGGTGCGACATGAAATTTATGGGGGGGGGGTCACGAGTAGTATGTTAGGTG
>JZLH01S0601409.1:808-21455 GCA_001188425.1 Eucidaris tribuloides
GATTTCAGATTTCAGATTTCATATTTTATTGTCCAAATCAATGGAAATTTAGTTTGTTTACATGGATATGACATGAATATAACAATAGTACAAATAGTATAAATACAAACAATATTCTTAAATACAAAATACATTATACAAAATACATACATTCTTACTTTAATGAGCATTTGACAGTGTGAGTGTGGGGCTGCGCTAGTTTTAAGATGTGTACTTGTGTGCGTGTGTGTGTGTGTGTGTTGTGTGTGTGTGTGTGTGTGTGTGTGTGTGTGTGTGTGTGTGTGTGTGTGTGTGTGTGTGTGTGTGTGTGTGTGTGTGTGTGTGTGTGTGTGTGTGTGTGTGTGTTTAGTGCGATAAGATGCATATCATGGATGAAGACATGGCGTAATCAGAAAATCCAGTTATGTTGAAACACTTTTAATTCAAATTACGATAGCCAGAAATGTGACAGTTTAATTTGGTTTTTTTCATTTATTTCCAATTGGAGCTATAAAGCTTAAATAATAATTGAATTTGTGTGTCTCTATCTGTTCGTGTTAATAATTATTTCGGACGTAAATACAAAGGATTTGGTATTTCCCTTTTAACGTTAACGCAGATGGTTAATCATGATACCATTCAAATTTGGATACTATAGTCCTGTGTAGTATAATATAACCGTGTGTGTGTGTGTGTGTGTGTGTGTGTGTGTGTCTGTGTGTGTGTCTGTGTCTGTGTCTGTGTGTGTCTGTGTCTGTCTGTGTGTCTGTCTGTGTGTGTGTGTGTGTGTGTGTGTGTCTGTGTGTGTGTCTGTGTCTGTGTCTGTGTGTGTCTGTGTCTGTCTGTGTGTCTGTCTGTGTGTTTATGTGTTTGTGCGTGTGTCTGTTTGTCTTTCTGTCCACCTGTCTGCAACACTGGCCACTCACTCTCCGGTATATTTCATTTCAGTTTGACAGCATCGATGAGACATAGGTCATACAGCTCGTATCACCTGATGACGTATGTCTGTTTGTGCCCTGAGATGTGTGTGTAAAGATGTTGTCTATATTTACCACTATCGTATATCACAGAACTCCAATCAAAACAAATAATTGTGGGTTTACACTACTAAGAAAAATAGGTTAACTTTCACGCTTAAAGGTGCAGACCAATGCACACGGGATCACCTTTACGGGTGCACTTTGCACCTTTCAAGACCTTTAAAGGCACGTTGCGCGCCTTCAAAGGTGCAACGGGATGTGGAAAGTGCAACTAGTTGCACTCGTAAAGTGCTCAGGTGACAATGGTAAAGGCTGCAAAGTTTGAACTATTTTCTCTAGGTGTAGTATACACTCATGCTTATAATTAATGAAATACTAAAAGACATGTTAGACGTTGCAATTTTTCCGTGAACGGTACCTCTGGATTAATATTTGTTCGCCCTAGTGAACAATTATAATCTAAGCTATTTCAACAGAATTTCGACATTGTAGCGTCCGACTCGACACACTAAAACCCCTTGTTTACAAAATGGCGTTCTGTGTTGTTTTGTATGAGCTCACATGGTTTGTTACCCGTTATTAGACTGTAAACAGTCACTATTCTTGATTGTTAATTAGTCATAAATTGATATTACATAACATTATCAGTTTTCTCGGTTGTATTTAATTACTTTAATTAATACTATTTTTCATGATTTTGGTGGATAAAAAAAGAATAAACATTATAATTGTTATTTCATCAAATGTATTTTAGTTTTTACTTTAGTCATCTCATGAAATCCAAAATTGCCTTCACATAGCCTTTGTGAAATAAACAACTTGTCTTGAAATTTTGCGACGATCATAGGAGAAGAACTTAAGTTATCACACAAAATTTCCATAATTATTGAGCAGGAGTGTACATTGAAGTCAACAAGAGTGTTCAAAATGAAATAATGCCCTTAAAATTTAAGGGGCCATCTTGACATATTCCTAATCCCAGCTTGTCCCAAGACAGGCATTTACTTTTATTGCATATTATTTGGGGCGTGTTTTGGAAACGTCGACGGAATTACGAAGCCCCCCCCCCCTCCCCGCCCCCACTTCCTGTGGTTCGAGCCCTGGGCACCGTTTCATGAAAGTTGTCGGTTCGGACAAGTTGTCAAACTCTGCAAGTTCGGTTAAATCCTTGGTTTTGATTGCTGATGAGAAGCACTGCGCACTGACTGTTACTATGGTAACTGTCGGAGTCTGACAACTTGTCAGAGCTGACAACTTACGGTCCCCTGAATTCAACAGTTTTAATTCTCTCAATAACAGTGCTAGCAAACTCTCTAGATTTTGGATGTGATCTTGCCGGTGTGGTACGAAAATGGGACAATACACAGCAAAAACATCGTTGTTAAAATTAAAAAGTAAAAAAAAAAAATGATGTTAGTATGGGACAAAGTCTTCCTCCTCCTCACCTCAAAAGTAATGGACTCTCCCCATCTTACCTGTCCGATCAACTACATCATTATATTCCGTCACGGCCCTTGCGTTCTTCAACTCAAGCTCTCCTTTTCAGCTTCCTTGCCACATTCCTTTTAAATCTTAAGGTCAACGATCCTTTTCTTTCGCCGCCCCTTTTCTACGGAATAACTTACCCCTTCACATCCGTAATGCTAAAACAGTGAACATTTTCAAATCTATGTTAAAAACGCATCTGTTTCAGCTATCCTACCTATAATGTTCAATTTAGGCTTATGTTTGTACATTATTTGTAATTCTTGTTATCTGTTATTTGTTACTTTGAATTTGTCTTGAAGATTTACGTGTATTTGTGTATTTCTTAAGCGCATAGAGGCTTTAGCAATTTTGCGCAATATAAATATCTTGTATTACTATTATTTTTATTATCATTCAACACTGGTGTTAAATTTTCGTTGTTCTTTCAACACCTAGAGTTGATATTTTACCACTTTGGGGGATTATTTACGCACTGGTTAGCATTAGAATCAAACTCCCGGATGTAATTCTAACACCGAAGATGTGGTCCTGTCGTTGCTTGTCCGGCAGAAGGGCCCTAACACTAAATTGCCTCTAACTTGAAAAACCATGCATCTATCCCATGAAATTAAAGTAGTGCAATATTTGTAGATGTTTCTGCCAGTCTGTTAAGTGCAAATATCAAATAAGGTGATATTTCTTCAAAATAGAGACAATTTGCTGGGACCTTCTGCCAGGAACATATGTTAGGGTCCTTCTGCCGGACAACCGACGCTGTATTAACGCCAAGGGTGATAACATTAACACCCAAGGTTTTGCTCTGTACATATGAGCGGTTAGTACCAGACCCTGTAATTCAGCTATATGTCATGATAGGCATTTATCTACAACATCGGTTTCATTTATGACCTGTTTCCATCAAACTGTTTGGGTCGACATCCTGTTCCCCCGAGAAAGGTTATCAGCTTGTATCATCGTGGTTATCTATTTGCGAGATAAATTCTTAAGAGGTCAGAGACATTTTAACACCCCGTAGTTTTTACTGATATTATCCCTGACGTATAATCTTTTAATCAACACCCCGATGCATTAGGGGTAATTACTTAGGGGACACCTCGGGGAGAAGGCGCGTCGAGGCAATCTACTTATTATTCATAGTGGAACTATACGGTAGTAGACGGACGGTTTAACCTCCATCCTTTTGTTCCATAGTGGCGAGTGGGAGTCGTTGTCGATCTGAAAACAAACATATTGCCCAGAATTACATATTGTGATATTCAAATTATCTTTCGAGGGACCCGACATTTTTATTTTTCTAAAAGAACAAGTAGATAAGTAAATTACGCGGTGCGTCATGTCCCCGCCGAAAGTGTAGATCTGTGGAATGGCATGAATGTTTATAATATGTGACAGTTCCTTCGAGATAAATTTTGAATAGATTCGTATAAATTGCATGATCGATGAAGTTTAGTATTTATTTCTGGAAAACACTTGAACACGTTTCATAAACACGCTTAAGTGTTTTAGTGCTAGGTGTTTAGATCTTCACAAAATATTTGTTGACGCGTTTATGATTTTCAACACATAAACACTTATACGTGTTTATCATTTCATATTGAACGTGTTCAAGTGTTTTCCAGAAATAAATACGAACTTTTGATATCATATAGGTGATACACAGAATTTCTAACTAAACGTGTTTATGATTTCCAGACAAACGTGTTCAAGTGTTTATAAAGTGTTACAGAAAAGTGTTTATAAAAATGTTAAGTATTTTTACAGTGTATAGTAAAGGTCCTCCCTACCCACTCCCTCCCCCACCTTGATACACCCGTTCTTCTCCACACGAGCTCTCTCGATATAGCCCAGTGAACTGACGTGCGTGAGGACTGAATTTCAGGACAGATAATACGACGGTAATGGGCCACGTGTAGAACTTGGTATCGATTAAACTCATCTCAGTTTCTCCTCCGCTAAAGTTTTCTATCGATAATGCAAGCAGGCGGACTTTGCCTCGTGACATTTTAACAGGCAAATAAAAATGGCCCCCATGCGTGCCATTTCATCGGTCTGGGCATAAATAGGCCTACTAATAAGAAGAGTCTCTATGGTCTGGGTCCTGGAGTTCGAAGGCTCGACGCAAAACAGGGTTGCCAGGCCTTCCGATTCTGAAAACGCCAAATTACACCCCAAATTCAGTGAAAAACGCAAAATTTGGATGTGATGCTATGTATGGGTAGCTTAGTCCAGATGTGGTTAAAAATAAGTTGTACTTAATGTCACTTTTCAAACCTCTGCCGCAGCCCAAAATTTGAGTGCCGCGGTTAACGCGCAGCCAGTCTGAGAGATTTCCCTGCTAACAATAATACGTTTTTAAAACGTTTTAAAAACGTACCAGTTACGTTTTCTGGACTTTGCAAATTACGTTTTAAAAAGGTAAAAATGTGGACCCTTTTGGACGTTTTTAAAACGTAATTTGAAACGTTCTTAGAACGTTTTAAAAACGTCCTTAGAACGTAAAAGACGGTTGTAGAACCAACTGTAAATTTAACCAAGACCTGGAGAAAAACGTAAAACGTTGTAAAAACGTTTTTAATACGTTTTGCGGACGTTTTTAAAACGTTTTGTGGACGTTTTGAAAATGAAATCGGTCCGCAAAAATGTAAAAATAAAGAACATTTTTGAAAACTATAGACAATTGGTTGTACTTTCCATTCTATTCACTAAACCTATAACCAATAATCCTATCACTAACCTAACCTATCTTAATACCTATATCCTATCCTACCCTACCTATACCTCTTCTGTCATACAATATGATAAGTTAGCATCTCTATATATATCGTATATTTTTAAAGGTAAGAAAACAGTGGTTATTTTTGTTTTTACAAATAGGGAGTCTCCAACAAAGTGAAATCACTTTCACGAGATGTAATATTTTTGCGTACTTTGTTATGCATTTGATAATAGAACGCTTGTGCCGTTGAATGTTTAAAACACTATGGAAAAGTCTATTAATTATGGTGAAGTTGTCATTATAACTGATTATGCAAATTACCATATGAATATTCATTAGCTAAAGTGCCTCGCTTGCTATGTATTATGTGCGTACGTGTTGCATGCGTCTTTTTGCAAATATACGTGTTTCCAACTAAGTGGAAATAAAAGTCAAATTACCTATCACCCACCTGCACGCTAGCAAAGGTGCATACACATTCCACCCATCCATCCACCCCCCCCCCACCACACACACATAGGCCTACACACAAACATATGCACACACAGAAATGCATTCACACAGAGATGCACACATTCAAACGCTCACACAATCGGACAGGCACAAACGCACACGTGTACAGAGCCACGCACGCACATGTAAACACACGCACACACACATACCATAAACACACACACACAGACAGACAGACAAACTCACAAACACACACACAGCTATCCAGACACACGGAAACATACATGACTGGTCCAGTCACGCACACACATACACACACACACACACATATACACATACACACGCGCGCGCGCGCACGCACGCACGCACATACAACACATACACTCACTCACATCCATACACACAAACACGTACAGCTTTTTCAGGACACGTGGAAACATTATGTTAACCAGTCACGCATAAACGTAAACACACACACACACACACACACACACACAAACAAACAAACGATTTACAATGGTTCTACATCCGTCTTTTACGGACGTTTTCTGGATTTTCAAATTCTTACGTTTTAAAAACGTCCAAAAGGGTCACAAAATTACCGTGTTTAAAACGTTTTTCTTTTACGTTCTAGAATAGATCAAAGAGTCCAAAAAGAAACTACTTTTAAAATGTTTTCTTTACCGTATCTAAGAAAGGTCCCAAAAGACTGAAATAGAGTCCAAGAAATACGTTTTTAAAATCGTAATTTGAAAACGTCCAGAAAACGTTTTCTCTACGTTCTAGAAAGGTCCGATACGTTTTTCGTCCTAAGAAAACGTTTTAAAAACGTTTCCTTCGGACGAAAACGTATCGGACCTTTCTAGAACGTAGAGAAAACGTTTTCTGGACGTTTCGTGTTTGCTGGGTTACACATGAAGTACGTACATGCGCACCGCTACTTTTGGACCCTTGTGGCACCTACATGTATTTTACTGAAAATACTTTGAAATCGAGTTTTATAATGATTTTTAGGAATGCCATTGTAAAACGCCAAAAAGCCGTTTGGTGTGCACTCTGAATTTTTCAATGCCAAACGAAGTAAACAGAAAGACCTTCATGAAAGGAAAACTGTTTTCGAGATAATCGACGGTAAAGGGGTTTAAACGTTCCCTTATTCAGTTTATACAGTAATAATATCAATTTTGAGTACGATGTGACATCTAATTATGTTAAATAACATCAAGGTGAGTTTCAAGAAACAACTTACTCAAAGTTTTCGAAGTACTGCTAATTTTCTACATACCCCCTCCTTTTTTTTTTTGCTTTCAATATTACGTTTGATGGCTCTGTTAGCGACGGTTAAGTTTCATACCACGCCGGCAATGTGCTAGCAATTACACAACCTAACAAATAGCTGTCAACTCAGGCTGACCTCCCCCATAAAAATAATGATAAAAAAACTGGAATTAATTTGCATACTGTACATTATTTGCAACACCTGTACATTTTGTTAACAACAATGACTATGGAGCAGAAACCTCTTCTACAACTAAAGAAATGGAACAGAAATTTATATCAACACAGAGAGCTATGGAAAGAAAGATGCTCAATTTGACATTACGTGACAAAGTGAAGCACACCGACATACGACCAAAAAAAAACTCAAAGATATTATAGTAATGATTAAAGAGAGGAAATGGAAATGGGCAGGCCATTATTCTACACACAACAAAAAAGTAACTTCCCCTTTTTGAAACTACCATAACTTTTTAACCAAATTAGTTTTAGCAAAATAATTTGGCAGGAGTATTTCCAAACTTATTGACTAACTTATGTGTGAAGTCACAGGAGTCAGCTCTTATGCCAAAATAATGATAAATAATGGCATTTTTTTTTTGCTATATCTATAAAGTGTGCTCACTCAACCATGACATGATTACGAACTCTTATGTTCGTACAACATGTAAAGATACATTTTGCTGAAAAATATCGCACTTCATTTTTTTTTTTAATAAACTTAATGGATTTTACAATTTCAAAATTGAGGAAGGATAGAAATTATTAAATTGAGCTCACTGAGGCGTAAAATATGTGAAAATGGCCATGGGAGGTGTAAGGGGGTCACGGGATAAATTATTAACATAAATAGCGCTTAATCATTCACCAGAAACCGAATTTGTCAAAATCCTGCATCACAAATCCCCCCAAAACGACCCTTGTGACCTTTGAAAAGTGACTTTTTTGCCTTTAATATGTGCCTACTCATGCATGACTCGACGGATTAATCACATATTCACTCAGAAATTAGTCACTTAGTGTAGAAACACCCTTGCTAAACTATTTCGATTAAAACCGTTTCTTTAAAAAGTTATGGTATGTTGAAAAAGGGGGTAGTTAGTTTTTGTGTAGTGTTTAGATCACAAGACAACTGATGACTAAGAAACTCACAGAATGGGAACCTAGTACAGGCCAGAGAAGAGGTCGACAAAAGAGGAGATGGAGAGATGAAATAACAACACACACAAAAACAACAAATGGAATAGAATGGCAGCAAATAGAAGCGAATGGAAACTGACTGAGGATGGCTTCATCCAACAATGGTTGAACAATGCCCGATGATGATGAGGATGATGATGATGATGATGATGATGATGATGATGATGATGATGATGATGATGATAATGATGATGATGACGATGATGATGATGATGTAATGATGATGATGATGATGTTGATGATGATGACGATGATGATCATAATGATGATGTTTCTGATTTTCGTCAAACTACATTTACGCGAAAAACCCAAGGTGTATGTATATATGTGAGTGAATTCACTCACCGCGAATCACTTTTTGATAATCGCACTAACACGTGGGTGTACTTTCCGCCAATACGGTGAAAATGGTTTAGTTACATCCTCGTTCGAAGATGGCGTCTCACCTTTCAAGAAACACATTAAACGTCCCAATTTCTGATTGTCCTTTAAGTACATCTTAACCATATCACCATCAGCACATCAGTAGATATATTTACACGAATCCTAAACGTCTACCTCCACTGTTATTGTTTTTTGTTTGTTTGGGGTTTTTTTTTTGGGGGGGGGAATCTTTGTGAATCTAATTTTGTAAGATAATGATTTCATTATTGGACAGATTTGTGTAATATATTCATGCATTTGTCTCGCTTTAGAATAGAATCAGTTTAATTGATGTTGTTTCTTGGGTTTTTTTTTTCATTAAATACAGGATGCAGCGCATCGGATTCCGAGCTTCGGCTACGACAATTTCTCTTTCTTAACTACTCCAAGTTGTCCAAGTTCGCTCTACCTACACAAAATGCGTCTGATACGCTCTACATCAGATTTGGCCTTGCTGTCTCCCAGATAATCGATGTGGTAAGTCGTGGTTTTCTTTCAATCTCTCCCGCTTCCTCTCTTTTTAATCTTATTTTTTTTCTGTTTTTCTTTTGTACTTTCTTTTTGTGTTCGTTTTATTCTTTCTTTCCGTCTATCTTTTGGTTTGTCTTTCTCTCTTTCTCTTGTATTGTTTGTTCTTTTTTCTTCATTCCCTTTTTCCCTCTTTCTCAGTTGTTATTAGTTTTCTTTTAAAATAGTTTTCTTTGTGTCTTTCTCTCTTTTGAGGAGGAGGGGAGGAGGCGAGTTTTTACAGGGCGCAGGAGCCTATGCCTTTCCAGAATAGTTCAATCTTACCTGAAACATAAATGGGTATTTTGTTATTTGCCTATTTCTCGTCAGTTAGTTTTGACAAAACTGATTGGTAAAATCAAAGGCTATTTAAATGCTTATGAATTTGGTGGGCATTAAGATGGTCATACAGTGAGGCAGAAATGGGGTAGTTTCCCAGATAAGGAGTCCAAAATAAACATTTTTAGACATAAAATGTCAGCTGGATTAAAGAGAATACACAGTATTGGTTGATGATGGAAAATCTTTCATCAAAATTTCACATTTCATTGGTTTCCAGGTAAGAGTATATTACATTTGCATTATAATGTTATTCACTTCATATGCATTAAAATTTTGAAGGATTGGTAGTCTGAACAGGTGAAATTTCCATTGGAAGTTCCCTTCCAATGCTAAAATGTGTATGTCAACAATTAACATATCGATTTCTGTGTTAGTACTTTGTCAGCAGTGGGGATTTATGTGCAGATTTGTCAAAAACAAAGTGCTCTGCAGTTTTCAATTACCCTCTCTTGTACTTACGTGACATTTGTAGAATACCATCTGTTCACTGAAGGTCTGAAAGCAGCTGATATTAAAATCATGTTGTTCTGCAAGTACTCAATCTTATCTTTAAGGGAATGCGTTTCCATCCTATACCCTGCTTCGGCAGGATATTACTCTGATAAAGTTTCTTACTACTTCTTTCTTTCTTTTTTTAAGTACCTCCACGGTATACTAAGAGATAAATTAGCACAATAACAATGTCATTAAGTTTATTTCTATCTCCTTCTCTGTTTTAGGATGAGAAGAACCAAGTGCTTACTTCGAAAGTATGGATGAAGCAGGCACGTATATATTTACCTATTTATCAGTTGATCATTCAACCGTCGATAACCATTAACCAAAATTTGTTAAAATTGGCTGGGTATTATAATTCAGTTGACTTGAACGAGCATTATTACTTTTACAAATTGCAGCATAATGAAAAGATATTTTAAATTACGAGGAACTTACTATCTGATGCGGCTAAAAATATTTATTGTACTCACTTCAAACATCATTTCCATCTTGTGCTGCTGTCCTACCACAGTTATTTCCATGTGAGTACACTGCAAGATAGCGTTGTTAGATTTAACACCATGGGTGTTAAGTGTAACACCGCTCCAACTTCAATAGAAGACAACACCCAGAGGTGTTGAAACTACACTGAGATGGTGTAGAAAAGTAATCACCTGGCACTTCTTCGTGTCAATTTGACACTGCAGCTGGTGATATTTTTGACGCTGCGCTGGTGTTTATTCAACGATGACACTGCATGGTGTTGACTTGACACCGCCGCGCTGGTGGTAATTGCGATGGCACAACGCCGGCCCGGTATAGTTTCAACACCTGTCGGTGTGGTCATCTGTTGAAGTTGGAGTGGTGTTACTGTGGTGTAAGTTTTTCCACATCTTTTTTTCAACATCAAGTGGTTTAGCGGGAAGTTTTTATTCTTCTTGTTGAAGTTAAACATAAACAAGAATTAACAGGCACTAATTAACCCCCTAATAAACGTTTTAGGTTTTGAAGTGACACCCACGGGTGTAAATGTAACACCATGATTGAACACTGGAAATTTAACTCCAGCTTGGTGTTACATATTTAACACCGGACTTTTTGCAGTGTACAATAGTAGTTCTTTTACACTCATGGTCATAATTATGGAATACTTAAAAAACATTTTAGAAGTTGCCATTTTTAGGTTAACGGTACGTCTGGGATTAATATTTGTTCACCCCAGGTGAAACAATTATAATCTAAGTATTTCAGGAATTTTGAGCATTTTGTAGTGTCCGATTCGACACTAAAACCTGTGTTTATAAATGGCGGTGTTGCTGTTGTTGTTGAGTCACGTGGTGCATGGTTACGCGCGTTATTAGACTTGTAACAGACACTATTCTGATGTTCATTTAGTGATAAATGACATTATATCAAAATTTATCAGTTTTCTGCGTTTTTTTTAATTACTTTAATTTAATACCTTTTCATGATTTTTTGGTGGATTTCTAAAAAATTACATATATAAGTATTATTTCACTGAAATGTATTTTAGTTTTTATGAAATTGAAAATTGCTTCACATACTGCGTTTTTGTGAAATAAACACTTATCTCGAAAATTTTGGACGATACAGGAGAAAGAAGTATCAACAAAATATTCCATAATTATGAGCAGGAGTGTATGAAAGAGAGTAATTAAAGCGAAAAAAAAATTAGCCAAAAGGTAAAGTTTTAATTTAAAAAAAACAACAACATTAAAGTGTTATTGATATGCAGAAGTTATTTGTGTTTTGTGTATATTCGATCCAGCTTAACCCATAGGGAACTGAGAACGAGATATCTTTGGCTGGGGTAGAGTGCGTGTTATATTGAAATCCAATTGTCTCCAACGGGCTAAGAATGAGACTTGAAACATTAGTATAATCATTGATTATTAATCAGCCTTTGAAAAGACTATTTGTTCAATTTGCGTATAACGTCAGTGTAATATTTATTTGGGAGAAAATGAGTGTATTTGTTTTATTCTGTATGGATCTTTAGAGGTTCACGTTTTCATGAAAAGTGCCCCCTCCCCCCCCCTTCCCGGCTTTGTGAAGGAAACAGGTTTCTATAAATCTTTAATACTTTATGAATGATTTCAGTCTAATACAGTGTGTATCGAGAAAAAAAGGGTACCATTGGGAAAAATATTTTAGGTATGAAATTTTCCATGTATGTTTATTTGGTATCATATTAAAGTAATGTACTGATTGTTATACAATTTATTTGATTTAATTTACTTTAGTCAAGCAAGAGAAATTATTACTTTTGTGCCACTTTTCGTAATAACGGTCAAATTCAGCATTGACACTTTAAAACAGAATGTGTATTTACAATAAACATCAAAAATAAATTAACCTAAATTATGAAAAAAACTAATAATGAGAACACTGTTTTCATGAACCGCACATGTTACAATTTCATATTCTTTGTTAATGTAATGCCTCCTATTTTGAATAGAAAGAATAAATATTGTAAATAAAGAATTGTTTCATACGTTTTTGTGATGATCACTGAACCATTTCACAACCAACCATTTTCATGTTATTTAACAGTTTCTTAAAAGAGAGTTTAAAGGCAATGGATCTCATTTGCAAACATCCCCGCAGACCAGGAAAAGATAACCCATGCCCTTAGGCTATTGATGAAGGGCATGTCTGTGAAATCTGGGGGTCAGTAATTACCTCGAATTTGAAAAATGCAAAAGAAAAACAGCCGTTTAGTGTACGTTCTATGGTAGGACTTTTTTCTCGGGAAAAAAATCAAATCGAACGGTCACTATAATTCCACTAAAACTGAGTTTCTAGCTTCTATATTTTGCTAAGGGTGGCGTCACACTGTCCCAAAATTGACCAAGATGACCACACGAATATGAAGTTTTCAATTTCACCCGAAGCTGACCCGAAATTGAACAACAAAGGAAACCAACGGCCGAAGCGAGTACGATCCACACAGAATTAGGCCACACGATGGCTTACGATGTTCTTACAAATGGCCCGATGCTTATACGATCAGAGCCGAATTTGAAAATTTGCTTAACCGTGTGTCCATCTTTGTTTAACTTGGGGATAGTGTGACGCCTGCTTAAAGGTTCCCAGAAGACATTTCCTTCTAAATGCCATTGTATTTACACAATGTTAATTTTTACATGGCATGGCATGCCTCTAAGTATTTACATACGCAGCACAAGTGGGTAGTGGTATAAGCAATTTGCGTATAATTGCAGAAAAGTCATCAAAGACAAGGAATGAGACTTCGAAGTGAAATGAAATAAATTTTGAAAATTCCCAATTGAACCAGGTTGTAAATGAGTTTTACATAATTAAAAAATCATTTTCACTTGTACCGTTTTTAAGATACTCTGTATGTTAAAAAGACCCGTAAAGGATAAATATATATAATTATATATGTTTGGTGCAAAATAAGGTGGCATGTACACTGTAAAATCTGGGGTGTTAAATTCAACACCCATTGTGTTTCACAATATAGATACCAGAAATGGCGTAAATTTTTAACACCACGGATGTTATTTTAACACCAAACGAATTATTTCAAATACCAAGAGCATGACTTTAACACCAAGGGGGTTGAAAAATGTATTCATATTGTGCAACAACCTTAGTGTCAGATTTTACACCCCAGTTTTTGCAGTTTACAGGGTAAAATTGAAATACATTTTTTTTTGTTTCTCGAACAGATTTGGCATGATTATCATTTCATCTGGGATCCTCAAGAATTTGGTGGGATTAGCAGTTTAAAAGTTCCCAGCGGAGAGATATGGCTGCCGGACATCCTGATTTACAACAAGTAAGTTATTTTATAACTTTAACCTTAGATTGAAAAAAAAAGATAATCGTGTATTTACAGTATTTGTCAGTTATTTTCAAATGCGGGACTTGAAATGGAAGGTTTTGTTTAGTTCGCTTTGATAACTTTGGTTTGGTTTAGTTCGGTTTGGTTTGGTTTGGTTTGGTTTGGTTTGGTTTGGTTCGGTTCGGGTTGTTTTGGTTTCGTTGTTTCCGATTGTGTAGATTTGGATTGGTTTGGTAACTTGGTTCCGTTCCGTTTGGTTTCGTTTTGTTCCAATTTGGTTTGGTTTGGTTCCATTTTGTTCCGTTTGGTTTGATTTGGATTGGTTTGGTTAGTTTTCGAGAAGTTTTGCGTGTGTGTGTGTGTGTGTGTGTGTGTGTGTGTGTGTGTGTGTGTGTGTGTGTGTGTGTGTGTGTGTGTGTGTGTGTGTGTGTGTGTGTGTGTGTGTGTGTGTGTGTGTGTGTGTGTGTGTGTGTGTGTGTGTGTGTGTGTGTGTGTGTGTGTGTAAACTAACATATTGTTGGCAATCCTGCTTCTAATAAACTACCATAAACCTTTTAACAGTTAGCCTATGGGATTAAGCTATTGCACTCATCAAAGTTCTAAATTCCAGTAAATCCGCAATAAAGGATAAATCTGGAAAACAATATTGTAATATGCTTTTTCACAGACGTTGGCAATAATGGCGTTTGCGCAAAAATCTCAGTAAAGAGAGAAAAATATCTATTTATTGGAGCTATTGTGCTTTTCCGCACTTTTAAATAAAATCACAGGAGGCTACCACTACGCTTGGATTTTAAATCTTAGATGAAAAAAGAAACAAACAGATTTGTACCAAAATATAACTAAAATTTAGGCGCTATATATCCCTTCATTCGTCTCCGTATTAGATCCGGAGCAACACTGGAGCTATACAGTGTTGAAGTTTGATGTGAATGGATCTTCCCGGTCGCATTTCCCCCAGATAGAATTTACTGTGGTTTGATTTACTCAGGCCTATTTAAATCCACCTGTGGATGTAGTTTACATCCGGGGCAACACATGAGCAGCTTCTGGATGAGGCGACTGCTCCGGCAATGATATCTTGAAAGACAAAGAATTCCCGGAGAGGCAACATACTTCTGTACACATGCGTGACCAAAAAAAAACCACGCGTTTAAAGAGATGTTTTTCAGTTTCAGACGCGGGCTGTGCGTGCATGCGTTAAGGGTATCAAAAACACCGATTTTCACAAAAGACTGGTCAAACGCATTTAGGGTAAGTCTATGTTTTTCCCCAAGCTTTTTCCTCCTCGTTTCTGAAAAGTGTTATCCCTGGTTACGAAAGCGATGTATACAACCGCAGGAAAACGGATCGTGAAATTTGTCACCTCTCTGTCCACGCGCACGGCTTCAGTGTGTAGTTTGTGTACAGTCTATTGCGTGGCAAGTAGACAAACTTGTTTAGGGGTCGTATTCTGGCGATACCTTGTATAGGCGCCAAAACGTGTAAATGAAACACGCGGAAAACTTGTTCAGGGGGTTATTTTGCACACAGCGATAAACTTGTTTAGGGGTGTCTGGAAATAATTTGGTCACGCATGCATTTGTTCAGCATTATGTTTGACTGCCCCCCCCCCCCCCCGCCGCCCCGGGGAAAGAATTAGAGTTATGATTATCTCTTGGCGATTGGTATGTAATGGGCTAGGTTGAGGATAAGGGTTGGGGTTAGGGTTGGAATCAGGTTCGTTGAAGCAATTGCCGTGGAAACGTGTGCCATGCATTTGTGAATTGCACATTTTTTTTTTTTTTTGATATACAGTGCTAAAGTGAACAATGCCCCATGGAAAGTGACTGTAGAGTCAGTTTCTGGTATAGGCTGGAGAGCACTATATAGCAAAGAAACTACACGGGCCGATGTGTGGTTCACAGCAGCTTAGGGTAGCTAGAGTGAAGGGTTGTAACAAAGTAGTTAAAATTAATGAGTGATTTAAGATGCTTATGTACTCTGCCTTTGAAGGATTGTGCATGCAACCCAGTCAGAAATATCTCCAACTACATTTTCGGGTAAGCTGTTCCACACAGGTACCGCAGAGTGGATGAAGGTCCTGCTGGTGGAGAGCGTTCTGGAGGTTGGTACTGACAACGCATGGAGAGGCATTGATTGGCATTGATGTGAGAAATTTATTAAAGGCACTCAGCGTGTCGCGTATGGAAACGTAGGCCTAGTATTTGTTTGTTATGCAGTACGGCATGCCAATGGCTACCAACGGGGAGATAATTATTCATATGAATTGGTCTCGCCGATTCCATGCAGATATCACCTGACTCTTATACGCGTTATATCTGTTACCTTTTAGTTCGACGGTAACGGGTTTTAAGAGGAGGGCCAACCCGGAGCATCACCGGACCACATGAATCGATGTGATCGGGTTGGGTGGGGTTAGAATCTAGCAGAATATCGACAATCTCGTTACGTTTATTGCCACTTAGTCGTTACCATGCTTCCACAGTCTTCATCCATTTTGGTATAGCCATTTTGTGTAGTATGTTATGCTGTTAATGGTATACTCCCAAAATCACAACACTGCCTTAGGGTGAATTGCCAATCTAAAACCCCGGCCATAATTCCAATCCCCTACCCTAATCCCAATCCAAATCCTAAGTTATGCTGCTTGACTACTGGGTAGTAGGCCAGGTGGCTAGGCGCCGTACATGAAACCGATTGTAACAAAAAAATTCACGGATAATCAAACTCGCTTTCTGTTGATCTTGCACGGCCATAACTCTCGTACGTATATCTTCCTTTGTTCTTTCAGTGCGAATGGAACGTTCGACATGAGATCGAGGGCCAAAGTCAGTATCTATCATAACGGCACTGTACAGTGGTTCCCGCCTGCCGTCTACAAGAGCTCCTGCCACATCGATGTCCAGTATTTCCCCTTCGACGAGCAACGGTGCGTCATGAAATTCGGATCGTGGACATACGGCGGAGAGCGGATCGACCTCATTCCCGCCAGTTCGAACGCCGAGAAGAAAGACTACTGGGAAAACGGGGAGTGGACCATCGTGCGATCGCCTGCAGAGCGACACGCTCTAAAATATCCGTGTTGTGAGGAGACCTTCGTCGACGTAACCTACACCTTTGTCCTAAGACGGAAACCGCTCTTCTATTTCGCGTATCTGATCTTGCCGTGCGGGATCATTTCCTTCAACACCGTTCTTGTGTTTTATCTCCCACCGGATATCACCGGCAAAATGTCGCTTTGTACCTCGGTGCTACTGTCCATGGTTTGGTTCCTTCTGCTCGTCACGCAGTGCATACCATCCAACGCCACGAATTTCCCGCTCATTGTGAAATACCTGTTGTTCACCATGACGGTGGTGGCGTCCTCCATAGTGCTCACTGTTTTTATTTTAAACATACGCCACAGATCGCCGTACACGCACACGATGCCGCGTTGGGTCAGGACGGTGTTTATCGACGTGCTACCTCGATTCGTGGGTCTCCAGCGACCCAATCAGAAGCGGAGGAGGGATGTGCATCACGTGAGCATGACGAGACGCGAATCCATGGCAACGTGTAATCACGTGGACGCCATGTTGAATGAAACTTCATCACATTCCTCAGAGGCTGAGAATAGTAACGCAGATCATAATCAAGGTAATGATCATCATGAATGCAAGTACCTTTGTTTTGGGTAACAATAATTGCGGTAAGCCTGAAAAAAACAACATAAGAAATAAGATACAATTCAAACACGCGTGAAGAAATATACTCACATTTATTTTTCTCCACCCCATTATCACCGCAGTGTTAGGAAAGTGTGCCATTGAAAAATAGGGGTCATTGTAATTGTCCAAGTGTATATCCTATAAATATTATTAGAAGGCCCCTTTCCGCTAGAAATCAATTCATATGTTAAGTCTCTTACAAGAAAGGCGCCATTGGGATAAAGACAAGGCGATAGCAAATAGTGTCTCGCCCAGTCTTAGGTACATAGCAACTTGCTCGCAAACTTAAGATTGGGCTCAAAAAGTTTGTTGACCCCTGTCAGCGACCTTTGACCTTTTGGTGACCTTCAGCTCCCTATGAGACATCTACCCCCAATAGTTGGTCACAATTGGGCAAATGGGGCAAAGTTGTGTGTCATGATAATAGAAACCTGCCGAAAAAAATTAACATTGGGCTCAAAAAGATCGTTGACCCCTACAGGTGACCTTTGATCTCTACGTGATCTGTAGCTCCCTATGAGACATCCACCATCCAAGTTTGGTCACAATTGAGCAAATGGGGGCAAAGTTATGCGCCATAATAGAAACTTGCCGAAAAAAAACTTAAGCGTGGAATGACAAATTCGTTGACCCCTGCTGTGAATTTTGACCTTGTGGTGACCTTCACATACTTCTTAATTTAAAAGTCTGTATGATAAATCTTACATCCAAGTTTGATTGTAATAAGAGCATTAAGCACAGCGTTATTTAAGTTTTTCTAAGCGTAACGTATACAACGGACGGACACGCCAAAGTGATGGCTTAGTCTCCCTCTACCTCGGTGGACTCGACAAAAACTCCTGCTTGGGCAAGAAAACATCCACGTGCCAGTTGAATGTAAAGGGAATTGTTCAACACGTGGCTGTCATCGGAAAGGTCTAAACATTATAATTGTATGTGGGATTTGTAAGCTAATGAAGTATTAGCAAAACCTGACCATGAATCACGTCTTGAGGCAGTCAATATTCTTAATGTAGCATATCTGATGTCAGTAAGTAGAGAGAGAGAGGGCCCGAGAATCCTACCACGGCACTTATACCGGATGGCGTTTGCAATTCGATATCATCCTAATAGTTTCAACGGCGCCAACTCCAAACTAATCTCTCGGTCTCACTCCCTGTCTTTCCTTCTTCTTTTGTAGCCGAAACCAACTCGCTTTTCTGAGTAATGTATTCCAGGGGCGGCGCCACAGGGGAGCAGGGCGCCTGCCGTCCCCTATTTTTTCAAAGTAATGAAAATAACGCGTTTGGCTTTTAATTTGGCAGGTAAAGAAAAATTTGGCGGGCCACAAATTGGTTTTTGTCGTCGTCAACCCCCTGGCCCACGCTTGTCGGACGATGTTTACCTTGTAATTTTGGCAGGTAATTTTATTTTTTGGGGCGAGCAAAATTTTCCCGCCAGATTTTTCGTCCCTCCTAAGATTTTACTCTGGTGGCGCCCCTGATGCATTCTCGCGTTTTCTCAAGTGTGTGTTTAGAAACAGATCGAGAGAGATTATATCCGTCATCCCAGCCTCATTAATCAATCAAAGGCGCTGCACCCTTCATGACCAATGTGGTTTGGTCGTAACATTTCATTTTAGGCTACTTTTACCAGGGAGTAACTCCCTGCTTTTACGCTTGGTTTAGACAAGAGAGTAAAAGACGGACGAAAGCCTGCATTCGTGCCATAATAAACAATGTCTACTTTGCCTTCCCTTTTTGCACTGTTCGTGATAATCATTCCCTGAATGTTTGTAAAAAGGCGCTGTTTATTTTGGCGTGTCTACGTATCATCCAGTAAAACAGAAAATATACATTCGTCAATATTATTGGTGTCCCGCGTATATACACAGGGATAACAACTATTAGTTCAGTTGTAGGGCGGCAAAGTAAGAACTGCTTTCAGAGTATACATAATAAGATTCCATGATATTTGCTCCGGCGACAATTGCTCTGACGTTTATTTCATGCAGTAACCCTGACCTTAACCCTAACCCTAACCCTAAACCTAACCCTAACCCTAACCCTAACGCTAATCCAAACACTAAAACTAACCCTATTCTGAACTGGAAACCCAGTGGTTACCCTAACCCAAACTCTCGTTCTTGTGAGATATGGTCACCGGAGCAACTTTCGCCGGAGCAAATGTCGGGTCACCAAAACAACTATGCAACATTAAAAATTTAATGGACACCTGATTTAAACAATTGAGATACACTATTTGTCCACGACTCGTCTAGCTTTTTCTCTTAAAGGTACTATGACATACTCATGAAAATGAGTTTTAATTGATAGTTAATTGTTGTTGGAATACCATTCTATCGAAAATTACCTGGGAATTCATCTAATATTAAAATAATACTGTACTTAAGAATGAAATATCATTATTTCGATACCAAGTTCGCCCCGCCCACAAAAAAAGTGCTGAAAGCGTGCTTGCGTATCACGTGACCTCCGACGTCACCAGTGGAACGCCGCTCTCTCTGCGAGCGAGCTTGACTTGCGAAATTGTACACGCAATGCGAACAGTTAAAAGATCTGTCGCCAGTAAAACAACAAAACTTTCGAGGTCAGTTTTTAATTCATTATTTATGGCATATATATGGCCGTCTCTATATCATCTGGAAGTGATTCAGGATCAGAGATTTCCATGACTGACTCGCATCTTAATTTGATGACAACTAAGCTCAGCAACTAAAACGAAATTTTGCCGCCAGGTTTCAGCTAGAAGCGCAAGACGAGCGACACCGCTGCAGGGCCACATAAGCCGACATCGGACCGACATGAAAAAATCAGGAATATGAGAGACTATTTGGAAACAACTATTGGTAAGTAATGCATATCCAAGCTAAAGTGTAGATAGTTTTACGTAATTTGAAGTATGTTATGATAACATACTGAACATGCATTCGGGACATGCATTCTTTCTACTGTGTTGGTGTTTGTATCCTTGCATTGCACGCCGCGAGTGCAGTAGTTGGCTTGGCGGCGCGGCGCAGCCGATCGCCAGGGCTCAGTCCGTAGCTCCCCGGCGGGCTCCCCGGCCGATGCAGGGTCAACTTCCTGCCCCTCGGTGTTGGACAAGATCGACAACGCCAAAAATTTATACACACAAACCAGAATGGTCCTGTAAATCTGATGGCTCGAGTAGTTTCTGAGTCGATTGTTCAAATTTTAAAATAACAGAATTGTTCGAAGAAAAATTCCACGGGCCGTCTGATTTACCGGACCATTCTGGTGAG
>JZLH01S0601409.1:36619-67951 GCA_001188425.1 Eucidaris tribuloides
AACATATGTATACATATATACTCCCACCGCCCCCCCCCCCCCCCCGGGCCTCGGTCTCTTCCCTCCCTTGCTGCGGATCTCACACTATTACATAAATGTGCCCCCGTCGAGATTTTGCCCCCTCAAAACTAAAAGTGTTCCGGCGCGCCTGCTTGACTCATAGTTTGGGCTTAACATCTCGTGAAAACGGAATCAGCCAACTTGCTAAACTCAAATAAGGTTAAGAACACACAGATTCACCTTTCACTGTACATGTACCTTTAAAAACGAGTGATGAATCGATTGAGTAGAATATCGATCGCATTCGAACGGTGAAATGTACAAAGAGTTGATTTGCAAATTGCAATAAGTATAATATTCATCATTTATAAAACTGTAAATAGCACCGTCGACTGTAAAATCTGATAAACCTGACGGTTAGGTGTAAACTGCTTTACTTGATACTTTATATCTGGTATGAATTAAATGTTAAAACAGTGCTTCCAAGCTTTGTACAAAGGACAAGATCATTGAGGAGGAAAATCATTATTTTAGCAGTATTTAGATTCCAGAATGACACTTCCAATGTAGTTTGACGTAGTTGTGGTGGGATGGTCTTGGACAAATTAATACCAATGACAACTTCCAAGCAGTATGCATATCTTCTTTGATTTGTGGTCTATATCAGCATTTGCAGCATAAGTATATAACACGATACGGATAAATAATTTACGTACGCAGCTAGTCGCAAAAGTACGCAACTAGTCGCAAATGTACGCAACTAGTCGCAAATGTACACGTCTGGTCGCGCCTATAGCGTGCAATCGATCTCAAGGCCAATGATGGGTATGTATATGCACATGATTGGGATGGTTTTACTTTCTAAAATGTAAACCCGAACCGAACCCTGCTGGTGTTAAGACTGTTTTAACCGATTAAAGTGATCATAACACAATATCGGTAACATGACAGGTTTACTTGAAGTAGTAATTATTTACCTCAAGATCCAAAAACTAGGTTGGATATATCGCAAATACAGTGATCTATCGCAAATACAGTAATACACTGTGTTGACGTAGATGGCACTCTTCCCCGCCAATTGCACATGTGCAAATTAGAACGTTTCGACCACTGATCTCCGCACTAACTGGATAGGTTGGTGCACGCTGTTTAGTCATTTAGAAATGATGCCAACGATGCGAAGCGGCAGCCATCTTGCGACCATTAAAAAGCTGTCAACCATGATCGATCCAACGTGATCATACACTCGAAATGCTTCGGTTTTGGTACCTCATTTGCTGGAAAAACAGTGGGGAGATCTCTGGTTTCGACACTGTCCGTAAAAAACATGTTTGGGGATTTGTTTTTTATTCTACAGAAATCTTCCATTGATCCCTTATTCCATAAGCAGTAGGGGCAGCATCTTTCTTGCAATATATTCCTCATTGAAACAAAAACGGTGAATATTTTGTGTAAGTTTTATCATTTCACCTTGTTATGTCTTGATGGAAACAGAAAGTTGTAGAGTTCAAAGACGGCGGGGCACGCATGCGCATTAGGGGGGAAATAGCACCATCTACGAGGTTTTGCATTTGATCTAATTATCATGTGATTTTTATTTTGAAATATATATTGTCAGGACGCAAGTCAATATAATCACAAGTAACTGGTGTTGACAGATTTTTGCAGGACTTGCTACCATATGCTATGAAGTGTTTGTAAATTAATACTCAAGTATTTTATTTGATTTGTACTCATTCATTGAATTTCATTAAAGAAATATTTTAAATACTGCCACTTGGTGTGGACATATAATCTGCCAGTATACGAGTTCATTTTTGTATGTGTGTATCTTTGCAACTTTGCATACATTGGGAGTCTGTACCCGTGTGAGTGTGTGTGTGTGTGTGTGTGTGTGTGTGTGTGTGTGTGTGTGTGTGTGTGTGCGTGTGTGTGTGTATACAATGAGTTTTACAAGTAAAAAATTAAACAATAATTATAATGTGATACGTTTGGTATGTATAGATATTGTAATCACGTTTTATTACAAATTAATTCCTCATCAGTTATACATCAATTGTAGATACACTATTGAAATGGAATCCTGATATACATAAATATGTTTCATATTGGCAGAAGTCATTTCCAAAAAATACAAATACAAATGAACCACTGCTTTGTAAATTTCAAAGGCAGTGATAATGAAAATTACTCAAATCTAATAGCACAAAACACTGTAAAATATTGTACATTAATAAAAGTTATGCAGTCTTACATAATTTCTGTTGTACTTTCTGTATATAATCAAAATGAAAAAAATGCAATGCCATGGGTAACAAGATTCAATTTTCAGGGACTCAACCTCTCATATTAAGCTCACTGAATCAAGCGTTTGACTTAATTATACACTTGGAGGTAACTACATGCATAATTATATACACAGAGTACAGCAAAATTATGCAAAAAACATATATTAACACTTTGAGTGCTATCGGCGAACCTGTTCGCCCAGGGTTGACTTCACTCAGGTGCTATCGGCGAACCTGTTCGCCGAGAAGACAATCGGATCCATATTTTTTAATTCGGATGACAAATGTCACTGAAGTTCCTACCAATGACATTTATCGTAAAATGAATACACAATGAACCAAATTAATGAGTTAAAATGTATTGTCTTGATAGCATTTGCGATTTTACAGAAAATCATACAATTTGGAAATGTTATACACATCAGTCCGAAACAATCCAGTCCCTGGTTAACACACCTGGATTTTTAGCCCAGCACCCAAAGTGTTAAGACACCACATATACTTCATATACATAGGAGTATTATTAGTTTCTTGTCTTTCAAAGTACAAGATAAATACTGACATTAGTTGGATTTATTCTGCAGATATACATTTATTTTATTTACAAATGCAATTCACAAGGTAATTTGACTTTTTAAAAATGATTTTGTTCTGTTCTTCCATCCAGACAGTTCAGTTTCAAGACCAACAAACTGAAATAGACTGTTTTAATACTTGATCTTTCATATCTCCTAATATTCTACGTGAGTAGCTTTGTTTTTTATTTTCATTATAACTGTTAAGCATATAAAGACTTCCATAACAATCATAATATGCAGTAGAAGTAGTAGTAGAATTTGTAGTAGTAATAGTAATGATAGCAGCACAAGTAGAAGTGGTGGTGGAAGTAGAAGTAGAAGTAGGAGAAGTAGTAGAAGAAGAAAAAGAGGAAGAAGACAATGACGAAGAAGAACATGAACACAAAGTAGCAGCAGAAGTGGTAGTATTAGCAGCAGTAGCAGTGAAAGTAGAAGTCGTAGCAGTAGTCATAGTAGTAGTAGTAGTAGTAGTAGTAGTAGTAGTAGTAGTAGTAGTAGTAGAAGTAGTAGTAGTAGTCATAGTAGTAGCAGTAGTAGTAGTAGTAGTAGTAGTAGTAGTAGTAGTAGTAGTAGTAGTAGTAGTAGTAGTAGTAGTAGTTGTTATATTTTTCCAGTATTATTATTCTTCAAAGTGTTAATGTATTAAAAAGCAAAAACTGTCTCACATAGGTCATTATCCAACTATGGCTCATATCCCAGACAGAGTAATCTGAGCCCACATATACATTGAATACCTCAGGGGGTCATCCCCAAATTTCGTAAAGGTCATTTTCCCAAAACAGATTTCATGGCTCCATGATGGCATCTATTCCTTTGGCATAAAACATAACTTTGCAATTAGCTCATGGGGCTTACAATTATGCATTTAATTCAAGCGTGTTTCATTACAAATATGGTAGATGCACTCACCTGCCCCGACAATTTCTGTGCAACAAAATTGCTTACATATACAAGGCATAAAAATGAACCTTGTCCGTCTCTTACTAATATAGCAGAAACATTCAGGTATAATTTACATTGTGTATACTAGGTTAATTCATAACAACCCACATTTGCAATATACACCACAAAATACATACAATATCCATAGAGCCATCATTTCCATGCCACGTTAAGTGTTAAATACTTCTGGCCTACATATGGATGTACATGTAGTTCATCTTCATCACTTCATCAGTATATTACCTAAGAATTTCAGAGTTCTGTTTCTCCACTCTTGACAAATACTAGTAACATAATTAAATTATTATATCGGGACTCAAATTTATATAGATTGCATTCTATATTAATTGTCACCGTCCCTCACATTCAGTTTTTAATTCAAATTTAACATTTAATTATATTTCAGTTCATTATATTGCATTTATTCATGCTCTGATAACAAGTTATAACATCCTGAATTTGAAATTAATAGGGCAATGCGCAAAAATAATGCCCCTTTTTTAATGAATTTGATTTTCATCTACTGAAGATATTGAAACACCGGAGCTCGAGCAGTATTTTATTAACATGTAAACCAACTGCCACTGTTATGGTTATACACACACACGTGCATGCATGCATGCACGCACGCATGCACACACAAACACATCACACACACACATGCACACACACACACACACACACACACACACACACATCACACACACACACACACACACACACACACACACACACACACACACACACACACACACACGTCCCCCAAATATGAAAATGTGGATGAACCAGAGTAACCCTACCATTACTCTATAGGGTCCATAGAGGGCGTATTTGCATGATTCTAGCTGGGTATGGGAAATCGGGGAGCTCCACGGTTCCATGTGTCTCCACAGTTATGTGGCGAAAAATCATATGCACCTCCACATTTGCCGGTCAATACAAGTGCACAAAAACACACACACACACACACACAACCACACTTTTTACATCAACAGGCTGTAAGGCTGTAAACCAACGTAACTGTTGCCAAAAAAGAAGCGGTGTTCAAAGCTTGGATATAGGAAGTGACCCCACAACGGGTTTTTCCAAGAATTCCGTCCACCAATCAGGTCGCTGAAGGCAGTCGGGTGTCTGCAGGATGGTGTTGTAAAGGCGCTTGTACACCTACACAAGAGCAAGAAAAACATACTATCTTCATATATTTAACAAATCCTATTTTTTTTACCAGCAAAATACATATTAACTAATGTCCTGTGGAAAAACAGTCAGCAACGCAGCAGTCTTTTGAGGAAAACTGGAATGGTCAGCCATTGCTTTTCACGTTTTAAATGCACTTAATTCTCGTTTTGAACTGCACTTTTTTTCAGGGCTTCAAGTTTAAACTTAATTACAGACACTGGTACCATGAAGGATCATGTAGCTCAGATTTTAAAAACTGGAAACATTGTTATAGGTAAATAGCCGGATTGGAAGAAGTCCTAACTTTGGAATAAAACTACAATCAAGTGCACTGCTCAAGGCTTCTGCTGAAAAAAAATAATGGTCAAATGTTTATTACTTTCAAACAATCACCATCAATGATTGTTTGAACATTGTGACAGTTGAATTTGTTGTGCAGCTTTGTTGTATGGGATCAAAGTCTTCAGGGCTCCAGATTAATTCAATACTGGTAAATGAACGCTTGTTTCTGCACAAGTAAACAAATTCACAACAAATCCTTCCAGCCAGGAAATACACCACAGGTATATAGATTGGTACATATTTCAAACAGTTTGGTTCATGGGGCAGTTTTTACTTCGACCTAATCATGTCAATGCCCTTTACAAGATACCTTTAACCCGTTGGAGACAACGGGATTTCACTATAACAAGCATTTTTCATAGACCCCTACACGAATTAACTCGTCCATAGTCTCCAACAGGTTAAGAGCTAAAATACCCACCTGCCCATCCGCACAGCCAATGGGAGAGTTAAGGATGAAGTCTGGGGGAGCAAGGACGTCAACCAGGGCCACAGCTTCATTCTTCAGGTCACTACATAACTCTAGGACTGCATCACGGATCAGACGGGCTGGCTGAGGACCAGATATATACCCACCTTTATTAGACAAAAAATTGATAAGTGAATGAATAAGTTATTGTGTGCACTACATAGCGCTTATGATGGAAAGGTCATTAAAGCCGAAGTATAGTTTTGGTCAATCAGACAAAATTTTGGTCAATCTGTCACAAAGTATTCCATTGTCACCCCCATTAGAAAACAACATCATACCTACTGAAAATTGTTTATAGTGACAAATTATGATGTTCAAATTAAAGCAGAGCATGTAGCAGTATGTACATTACCTATGGGAAATCTCACGGGGGTTACCCCCCCCCCCCCCCCAACGATTTTACGTTTTGAGTAATTTCTCTAAAATGGAAAAGTTACAGAGCAAGCAATTTTCAGGGCATTAATAGATCATATAGGTGTATCTAAAAAACATAATTGTAACGAATTTCATTTTTTACCATTTACCAAACTAAACTTGGGCTTTAATATTTCAACCTTTGCCACTTTGACCATTTTCAAACTTGACCCGAGCCTTAATGAGATGTACCTCTGGTATAAATTTGGTGATCCTATCTCACACCTATAAAAATTATTTTGTGTGCAACATGACTGTTGACAACACAAACATCACCAGAAACAGTGATACCTATGTCTTGCACCACTATGCAGGGGAGACAAAAACAACAATACTCTCTTGTCATATTTCAACAATCTGAATTTTCCAGTGAAAACTTTAAAAATACAAAAATTGGGTATTAAGTTGTTACTGTGTAGTACAGTGCTTTTGATAGAAAAGTCATTGACCTTTTGACCTTTGATCTTGGTCATTTCGACCCATATCTGAACTTGACCTGAGCCTTTATGAGATGTACCTTTGGTATGAGTTTGGTGATCCTATATACCTCAAACCTATGAAAGATTATTGCATGTACATCATGACTGTTGACAACACCAACACCACCAGAAATAGTGATACCTATGTCTCGCTCCACTAGACAGGCGAGACAAAAAAAAATCATTCTCTTACCATGTCTTAACAATCTGAATTTTCCAGTGAAAATATTACAAAAGTACTGTTTAAATTCCAAAATTTGGGTAAAGTGAAGATCATACGGATGTTCCCAATTGCTTTTTCTTGTTACTGTGAAAACACAAGGCGATAGCCATAACGTGTCTCGCCCAGTGTTGCTCAAAAAAGTTGTTGACCCCTGCTGGTGACCTTCAGCCCCCTATGAGACATCTACCACTCAAGTTTGGTCACAATTGGGCAAATGTGGGCAAAGTTAGGCACCATAATAGAAACTTGCCAATAGTGTTGCATGACTAAGTCACGAAAAGTCGTAGTCGCGACTGCCTACACGGAGTCGCGACTCCAACTATCGGAACGCAATAATCAACTTTTTATCACATGTAAAAACTGAGTCAAAAGACGTAAAAATTGAACAGAACTACCAATCATTGTGTCATGGCAAATGATGGCATGGTGTATGTGTACGGCTGCTTGATCTTTTGACTCTTTATTCTTTTCCTTTACGTTTTTCATTGTGAATCGGCCGTAATCTATCAAACAGAACTGCCAAAACGTACTTGGATCAGCCTATACTCGTGCAATGCTATCATACATGTGTTGCACGTATACGTTGTCACCAAGGGAGTTTACATAAGGCGAGGCTACCTGCCGTTGTTGCACTCACTGCGACTCCGGACTGCGAAGCCCATGCACCCACACCACCAATCTTGAAACACACTAAGACGTGAACACCGATAGTCGACTAATAGTCGAGTCACGACTATTGTGGGCGACTATCGATCTCTCTAAATGCTTGAGTCGTGTCACACTACTTGCCAAAAACAATTAACATTGGGCTCAAAAATGTCGTTGACCACTGCCGGTGACCTTTGACCTGATGGTGATCTTCACATACTTCTAAATTTAAAAGTCTGTATGATTAATTTTCCATCCAAGTTTGATTGAAATTGGGAGCGTTCAGAACAGAGGTATTCAAGTTTTTGTAAGGGTAACGGACGGACAGACGCCAAAGTGATCCCTAAGTCTCCCTCCACCTCGGTGGGCTCGACAAAAACCATTTCAGACAAGCATCTCAAGAAGTTTCCTGTTAAAGATATGATCACACAATCTAAATAGACAAATGCAGATTCAGTAGCCAAGCCTGGAAAAATGTCCAAGTTTACCTTATTATCACAAATATTTATCGCACGCATTCAACACAATGTGACCTGCAGCCCAGGATGTGATACTTACCCTGATAGAGAGTGGACATATGTTTCTCCAGGCTCCACAGGCCGTACAGGCTGCACAACTTAGTGAGGACTGCTGACTGTTCAGGGGTCAGGGAACCACTCTTGGTGAAGTCAGCAAACCATGCCAGAGCTGTTTGCTGTGAGTCAAGATTTACAAGATAAATGCATGTAGTCATTTCAAATGACACATTTTGAATGGCTACATCCACAGGTTTTTACCATGACATTATAATTGTCATGGACAACATTCAGAATGGGCGAAAAATCATTATCATCAATAGTTTAATGTCGTCCTTCCCTTTTGAGGCTAGACAGTTCTATTCCATAACTCAAAGTACAGATTAGGATAATTAATTAACAATCTGATGAAATGTGTACCATCATCAACAACTGATGCAAATTTCTATCACTGTTTTTCTTTTTTTTTCTTTTTTGTAACACCAGGAAATCTTATGGTCTTCTCCTACAATGACTCTTGCTATCCCTTCAGACTTTGTTTGCAGGGGAATAGAACTTTTTTGATCCTCTGCTTCTCCTTTTGAACTATATTACCGTAGGTTAATCCTCTTCATCCCGAGTAGGACATAAGACCACAGAGAATTCTTTCCATCTCTGTCTGTTGTTAGATATGGAATGTGTTTGGCCCCAAAGTTTGTAAGATTCACCCGAGCCAGCTCTGCCAATACAGACCTCCGCCAGGTGATTTTTGGTCTACCAGGCTTCTGTTTACCGGGTGGTGTCCATCCTAATGATATTCTGGGTATACAATCCTAGTCTATGTTGAGCATGTGGCTTAACCATTGGATGTGTCAATGTTTGATTTCATTTACAACACTTTGGCATCTCATTCTTGTATGAAGTTCAATATTAGAAATCTTGTTTGGCCTTTGAATGATGCATAAATTCTACAAGATTTACAAAGTTAGATCCAGAAATGACTAACCTCAATGAATGCTATTGATAGTGTTCGACAGAAGTAGACCTGCGTGTCGTTTCTAGTAGCAAACATGTCCTTGCCGTCCATCAGTTGTTTCTGGAATTTTTCGCCCGTCTCTCGCAGGAGGTAGACCACCAGCCAGCGGTACGCATCAACGAGCACTGTCACAACAAGATTTACAGAGTAGAGAAGTTTATAATAATCGTGCAGCTCTTTGCTAATTATTAGAGATTTCACGGCTAAGTTTATCAGGAAGTAGTAGTTTATTAGGAAATTTTTTGCCTGTCTCATGTACGGGATAGACCACCAGCTAAAAGGTACGCATCAACGTTATCACAACAAGGTTTACACTGTTGAGAAGTTTATTACCATCATGCAGCTCTTACCAAGTATTACAGACATAACTGTGAAGTTTACGAGGGAGGCTGAAAAGTCCATAGGCTGATTAAGAAGGGGTTATGCTACAACAATGAAACTGGTCATGCATTAAATCCAACCTTCTCTGATACTAACTGCATTGTTTCTTTTCTGATATCATTTCTGGTTTTCCTGTTAGAAATGATTTTTTATTGGCACTTGGGATTTCTGAAAATGGACATTTTGGAAGATTTTTTATGGCAGAGACTTGCCCTTCCAGAGTGGGGTCATCTTTCTGGTCTCTTTCTTAGCTCTTTTGAGATTCTTTCCGGTCTCTCTGCCACATTTTAAGCCAATGACTTAATGAAGTACATTCTCTACAGTGATTACCACATTGGGGTGATCTGTCAGTATTTCAAGGCCTTAAAATGGTGACCCACGTCTGGGAAGGCAAGTCTTTGCCATCAAAAATCTGCCAAAAATGACCATTCTTGGAAGCCTCAACTGCCAATGTAAAATCATTTCTAACAGAAAAAAAAAGAAAATGTACTTGAAAAGAAACAATGGAGTTACACAGTTAGTATCAGAAAAGATCAAATTTAAAGCATGACATTATTTTGCATTTGCACAGTTCCTTTTCATTCAGCCTATGAACCTTTCAGCCTCCCCTTGTATTCTGAAGTAAATAGTTCTAACATCTATGGTCTGATAAGCCAAGAAGTTCAACTAAACTAGATTGTCTAGCCATCTAAGTATATGTGCACCTAGCACTGTCTTAACTTGTTGGAGATGGTTTGATTTTGGTATAGCACACATTGTCCATAGAGCCTAACACAAGATAGCTCATACCTGGTCTCCAACGGGTTAACTTTTAACCTGTCAAAGTCGTATATTTGCACCACAAATTACACACAGTGTTCATACAGCTGTAATTTCCATGGTATGTTAAGAGTTAAGAGAGTACTATAGATGAGAAATTTATCTTCATTCAACAGTAGTAGTTATTTCACTGATTAGTTTATTTCAAAGTGAATGGTTCTTACTCTGAGTGCACATATATATTAATGAAACTGCAAGTTTAAATTATCTAAATCTTTTCCACGTATTTTACAAAACATCAAACTTATCATGTTACTCAGAACACAAGACTAGTTTGTTTCTCTGACTTTATTTGCAATGTTTAACTTATTTGGATCTACTATGAACAAAATATAAAGGAAAGCTCAAGTATATACTCAAAATTAAAAAGATCAACTGACTATACTACTGTGCAAGGTCAAACACAAAACACCATTAATTAATTTTTACATGAATTACACAACACTTGTGGCAAAACCACAACAAAATCCTACAACACTGGTAAGCAAAATGCTAAAAACAGTAGTTACCTTTTGGACTGACATCTTTCATGGTAGTAGCCGTAAATTTCTGCTTTGAGATGTCTTCAGCTGAATTCAAGAAGTCTATAGAGCCCATGGGCAAGGTAACCCTTTTACCTGTACAAGTTAATCAGAAAAAAAGTATATATAATGATAATGCATCAAAAAAATTTCAATTCATTTAAATCAGCTGATTAAATCTAAATCTCCAATTTGAAAAAAACAAAATTTGACAAGTATATGGTGACTTTTTTTATTCCTTTGACACAATTTGTAATCAGTCAAAAAAAATGTGGGTTTTTCTTCTTGAAATTATGCTGCAATAACATATAAAGATTTTCTTTTCCAATTGAAACATGGACTTAAGTGAAATTTGAACAATACTACAGAATTTTGCAACTTTGTGTCATGAGCTGCATTTTTTATCAAGTAACAAACTATTGCATAATACAATTAGAGTTCTCATAGGTCTTGTGATGCTTTCTGATTCATGTTAGTAAAAAATACCAGCTATTAACCAGAACAACCATTCATCAAAGTGTGACAACACAACAGAGTACCCTTAAAGACAAAGGGAAAAGATTTATGAAACAATATGCGTAGATAGCCTGCTGGAAATAGTAGGTCAGAAAAACAAAGAGTCCCTGCACCTCCTACAGACAAGTAGTCAAGACTCCCAACTTTATCCAGTTTGGTGAACCTTGTAATTATTTCTTTTAATTTGACTTTTGGCAGGCTAGATTGAATCCTCAGGTGGGCTTGATCTGGGTGGCAGGATGATAATTAAAGCAAGTTGCCCACATGAGTGATGACTGCTGCTCAAAAACTCCTCAAATTTAACTCGGAAATGTTTTCTGTACGTACAGTAATCATGTAAGTGGACAGCAGACCAGTCTCCATATAGTCAGGACTGTTTTTGATAACCCAAGAACTACCCCAGAACTATTATTGTGGGACAATGTTAATTGTAAATATTGCAACGCTAGGCCAATGATGGAAAACTCACTTCTTTAAACTGCCGAATCTGCAACTATTTATTACATTTCAAGTGAACAATTCCCATATTATTATGTAATATGATTTCACCTAGAAACCAACAAAATGAGGAACTCTGATGGAAGATTTTCCATCATCCACCAGGTCTCCAGTTTAAACTCTCACATTTTTTCACAGGGATCCCAGCATTTCAAGAAAACTAAATTCCCTGATCTTTGCCTGATGAATTCTCAAAATTCCATGATAATTATTTCAACTCATTTCCAGTTTCACCATAGCCATTCATCCAATGGATGTTGTTTTGATATGCAACAAAATATAACAGAGTCTGACTGACTACTTTCGATTTTTGGACCTATCAAAATTCCCTGACTTTTTCCTGATTTGAGGAATTTTTATCAAATTCCATGACTTTTCCCTGACTGGAAAAAAGTAAAAGAATTTTCCCTAATTTCCCTGATTTCCCTGATGGGTCAGTCACCTTGTTTCATGGCTGCTGCCATTGCTAGGAGGAAGTTACTGGTTTGCTGCATCAGGACATTGTTGTCACCCTCATAGGTACAGTTGGGATCATTGTCATCTCGTAAGACACCAAACCTGTTAACTGAAAAAAAAATAAATAGCATAGACAAATAAAACTTGAAAGGGAATGTTGATTTATAATGTAGAGAAGAATCTTCTGTATAGGTGTCAAATGGTATCAGTGTAATCAAAAGGCTTTGTATAATATTGTTTCCACCTTCCAGTGATGCACAGTCCTACTATTACCACTGTCTCTGATAAGACATATGAAAGCCAGAAAAAAAATTCCTAAGGATCTTTAAGTGCACCAAAATCTACCCGTGACCAGTGACCATGCTTTATTCCCCCATAAACTGCAATGTTAGAAAACAATGTTTTGGAATGGTTTATCAAAGTGATTTTCATCATATGCATACTGATAGTGAAAGTATTGTTTTCAAAACTGTTTAAATTTGTAGCTGTTTAAATCTATTAATTAATTTGATTCATTATACAAATTGATTGATTGATTTTTACTTATCTATTTACTTATTTATTTGTGTTTTTTTAATCTATTAATTTACTTATTAATCTCATTTATTTATTTATCTATGCATTTAATTATTTATTCACATATCTAATTTATTTATTTACTTATTCGTTTATTCATTTATCTATTTATGTATTCATTTATTCATCCATCCATTAATTTGAAAGTCATTTTACAGCTCAAACATCAAAGTTCAACAAATTTGGCAAAACACCAACATACTTTACAACGTTACACTCGAATGTGTACAATTAATTTCCTTACCCCACAGATACCCATGTCCACCGCATGCCTCCCTACACTCCTGTATACAGTCCCTGGCCAACCAGCTGGCTAGTGGTTTGCTGGAACTGGAGATGACATGCATCTCTTTGCCTATTTCAACCTGAGAGGAGAGGGGGTTCATTGCAAAAAGTTACATACAAAGTTAATATTTAACACAATCACTATTGGTAATATTACAACTCGTAAAAAAATTGTCACCTCACATTACAAGTGACAAACATTTTTTAACATTTTCTTTAATATTTGTCAGACTGAGTTTACAACAAAAATGTATAAAGCCTCAAGCAAGTGTACTAATTTCTATGTACAGCTGATTATTGATCCTATACACAACCACAGACATACAGGCACATGCACATACACACACAGCTACATACACAAACTTGGGGAAACACTATTGAAATTAGCAAAAACTATGATTTACACAAGATTGTGAGCAGAAATCGCAATGTACATTACATACAGTAAAATGTTGGGGTTCACCCTCCCCCTCACTACCCCCCCCCCCCAACCACCACCACCACCACCATTTTCTATGCATATTTTCCCAAAGTGGAAACATTTCAGAGCACTTTTTAAGAGTTTTTTCCCTAAAGCTCTGTTGAAAAGCACATGAGATAAAAATTACCATATATCTATAGGTATTTTCGGCACTCATAACCTTTCCCCCATAGACCACTTCAATAATCGTATGCACACTTTTATGAGCATTTAAATTTGCACTCGCGCGCAAGGGTAGACATGAATTGTCAAGGTGCCGTGTGCAAATGCCATTCACTTGTGTGCAAACTTTGGAGTTGTTCATAAAAATCTCCAGAAATTTTGGACAATTTTTACCTTTGTGGGCGTTCTAGGCCTTGATGGCAAAAATCAATGGTATTTCATTATTCAGGCGTGTTTCAGGAAACTTAGTATTGTTAGGAAATTCTTTGAATTTTATCAAAACTTCGTCAAAAGTCGGTAAAAGAAGGTAAAACATTGTTGCTTTTAGCCTGACCAGACACTGTGCGAAGCACACAACATGCGACAGCACTGCAGGGTTGCCAGTTTGGCGTTTTACAAGCTAAAAACACCAAAGTTTGCATTTTTTTATTTTATTCAAAAATTGAAGTGCCTGCCAAACAGCTTATTGGCATTTTACAATTATGGCAAACCTGAAAAATTGTGAAACCTGATTTTCAGTAAAATAGATAACACAAGTGTCTCATATCTTGAGGTGGCTGCTGCACCTCGCCATTTGTTCAGTGATGCCAACTCAAATCAAGGCAAATCCAAGGCAAATACTCCTTCAAGCTGCAGCACAAGGTTCAAACGTAGCAGCACGCAAATACTTCACGTGCAAAATCTGGCGCGCAGGGATAAGTGTACCCGTTTCGTCTGCTCCATATTTATGCATAATGACGTCATGTGAAATCATTATACATATCATTATTGAAGTGGTCTATGCATTCATGATATTCATCAGCTTACATGATTGACACTCTTATCCCCCTTCTCTATCGCTGTAGTTAATTCCAAAAACTTAAGGCTCATCATATGACTGAGATTCTGCACTACGTATGTGGCTGCGATGTAGGGGATCAACCGCCATTGCTGAAAACCAAACAGAGACAAAAATATAAAGATTAATCACTGCAATATTTGGAATTAAACTATCAACATGTTGTACCAGAAAGAGTACATTGCCAGTTAGAGCATTCTGATCTATTTCACTTCAAAAAAGCAGAGAAAAACCATTGTACCCTGCATTCCTCATGAAATTGAGAATTTAACATTTTCCATTTCAATATTGGAATTACAAACATACTAATGTGCCCCAGAAATAATCTGCAACATAAAACATAAAAATGTACATCACCTATTTTTCAATTCAAAGATTTTAGAAAAACTGTGTATTTGAATGTAATCAACTGCATGAACCCTTTAGGGTCACTTTCATACAAGTTTATATCAGTAGTTTATCTATGTTTGAATTATGAATTTATGTCTAATTCTTTAAAGTGGTCATGCATTTTCTACATTCGTGTTAAAATGTGCTTAACTCTTTGTGCGCGGGACCCTGAATCCCGTGCGTGAAGAGTTTATTTCAAAGAGCGCTCAGTATCGGAAAAGGAAATACCTAACTGCCTTCAAGTAGCAATAACTTTGCACAACAACATTTTTAGGAAAAATGTCCTACAGCAAAGTTGAAGTACATTTTACAGACCTTCTAAATGCATAAAGGTTGTTTGGAAATACACATCAGAATTTTGTAAAGTAATGGCTAATTGTAAAGCCCAACATACATGTAGTTCTAAGTTTCCTGCTTGAAAATATACAACTCCATTCAAGTAATTACAAGAGGGGTAAACCACAATGTTACACCAAAAAACACTGACTTTTTACAAAGTTCTTGAAGAGATTGAGTCTAGCCAAATAAGAAGTATAAATGAAGAGGATTTAATCATGAATAGCACGTCCTATGTAATTGTGACCTTTTAAGCACTTTCAAAGTTAACTTTTTAGTTGTTAATCCTTTGTCCCTATCTGTACTCACGATGCTTGATTGCCTTTATCCGATTTGGGTGCAGGTTGCCTTAAGAATCTAACATGATACCCCCGTACTTGGGAATGTAGAACAATACACAAGAAGATTAATGCTAGTATCGGGTAAAATCAGTGTAATTCGGGTGATACAATGCGTTCTTACTTTGAGCGTGAAATGCAAAATCCCTGCACGCTGCAGCGTCAGTTGCATGTATGCGATACGCGCATTGTAAAGAGTTAATTCACTTATAAACATGGTCACAGTACGTCCTAAATAAATGATTGGTTGAGACCTATCATGTGACCAGTCTTTATTTTACCTAATGGCAAATTTGCAAGACCAGTTGATAATGACCGTGATTAATGACCGGTACTAATGACCGCTGTGACTTTCCATATTATGTATCGTCCGCGCGCACTCGGCGGTCATTAGAAACTACGCGAATTACGAACCAGCGGCAGCGCAGGATCATGCGCGTGTACGTGTACGTGAACGTCGACTGTACGTACGTGCGCGCATGATCATCACCGTAATTCCGACGAGTGTAAAACATCACTCGGAATATTGGCGAAAATGCTAACTTTTCGAATGCTGTAAATGAAGAAATACAGGAATTGTTGAGCGGAACTGATGCATTCACCACTTATTAAGGCACACTTGGGGTTCTGAGAAGCATAAATCGCCTTCCCAGCTCAGATTGCCTTCGACAAGGTTCAGTTCAGATGCCGTACCGTACCGGTTAGGTGAGTTCTAAGTTACGTTAACGCTGCCCGCGGCGTCGCGACTACTGTGTGAGTAACGGAATTAAACGGGGGATTAAACGTTAAGATTTTGCCCTTGAAGTGGCCCCTTCAAATTCTTATATTGAGTTATTCCGGTTTAGGAATTGATTGTTGGCAAATGCCAATGGTTAACGTTAAAGTTCCATGTCATTAAGAATATCATGAATGCCAGTAAGCCAGTAGACCTAGTAACTAACGAGTAACGTTAACGGGTAATACGGTAGGTCAAGGCTTGTCTCTGCCTGGTTTAACGTCGTTAGAGTCTAACGTTAACCGTACCGTTTCATCATGCTTTCCATTGTTATCAAATGACAAGGACGTACGAGACCATTTTATAAAACAAATAATGCACATCATTCATTCGGGCATTAGTTAAAATAATCTACACTCGGTAACTGCGAAACAGTCCAAAACACACTCGGCTATCGCCTCGTGTGTTTCAGACTGTTCCACAGTTTACCTCGTGCAGATAATTTTAACTAATGCCCTCAGTGATGTGCATTATTTGTATACTATCACCCTGGCTTTTATAGTCGCCCATGCTTGTAACTGTGGTTTTGAAAGGATAAATTCCTGCCAGGTACTCATTAACTACCATATCAGGACATTTCCCCTGGAGGACCACTTCACCCAAGGACACCTTCCCCCAGAGGACAACTCTGGGGTGGGAGGAACTCCCATGGGGACAACTCCCCTATGGGACAACTCCCTGAGAACATTTAATATTTTTCAACTGGAAACATTGTTGAACTTCTCTGGGGAATTTGTCCTCGGGTGGAGCTGTCATCCGGGGAAAGTTGTCCTCAGGGAGAGTTGTCCTTCGGGGGAAGAGATGTCAGGTGGGAATTATCCCTGCGGGAGTTGTCCTCCAGAGGACTAAACCTAGAACCATTAACTACACCTGGCCAAGACAGACAAATGTAGATGAAATGCCTTGTCTGGGGCATACACTCTGGGTGGAATTCAACCCCAAACCCTGTGATTTATCAAGGGCACAAACCAATACACCACCGTGCTCCCACCACAAAGAATGGAAGTGATATAACAAAATGAAGTTGGAAAAACTACTACCTGCATCTGGTATTCTATGACCGGTAACTCCTCCTCACCGGATGGTCCAAACTGCCTCCTGACGGCCGAGTAGCGGACAGCGATGGTCAAGGCCACTCTGAGGTTGCACACAGCCATGGCCGTGATGCCCACACGTCCACGGGAGAGGGCTGCCAGGGAGGCACCAAACCTCTCCCTGGGGTCCTGGATATGAATGAAAACAAGCAAGAATTGTGCTGGAAGTGAGTCAAATTGCTGGTTTATTTGCTCAGTTTATTTTCTAAAGCCCAAGTATAGTTTCAACAAGTGAATCAGTAAATTATGCACTGTGTTATATATGTCCCCATCAAAAGTGTAGATCTGTAAAATTTGCAATATGTGACAGTTTCTTCTAGATAAATTTTGAGTAATTTGCATAAATTTGCATATTTGATGAATTTCAGAATTATGCGTAGAAGTTTGGAAGCCCCAACAAAGCCCTGTCAGATCAACAAAAGAAACAAAATCTGCTGTGAAATAGAGAAGTTAGCATTTTTTGTTAATTTTGAATAAATTTGTATAAATTTGCATAATTAATGAATTTCAGAATTCTGTGTTGACGTTTGGAAGCCCCCATCAAGCCCTAACAGATAAACCAAACAGAATCAAAATCCACTATGAAATGTAGAAGTAGCATTTTAAAGGGACCAAAAAGTCGTATATCGTGATGTTTTGGAGGTGGCCCGGCTCGGGTGATATTTGGGAATGCCCGTATACTTTCGGAAAACAAGAGCGCACAAATTGTGTGCAATTCCCTATGCAGCACGCATTCACCCGAAGAAAGGCGACCTGAGCCCAACTGACAATGGCCCTACTCTCAGCAGCAATTCTGTTCGCAGCTCCACGATTGTTGTTACGCACCACTGAACTCTACACTTTGTAGTATAGAGTTCACAGTTACACACAGTCTTGCAATAGGGCTAAGCGGATGGTATTGAACGTACATGGATTACGAGCGGCACATCCCTTTAAGTGTTTTTGAAGAAATTCACATAAATTTGCATAATGAATTTCAGAATTCTGAGCATAAATTTGCATAATTAATAAATTTCAGAATTCTGTGTAAAAGTTTGGAAGCCCCCACCAAGCCCTATTAGATAAACCAAACAGAATCAAAATCGGCCTAGAAATGACAGAGAAGAAGCAAATTTTAACATTTCAAGCACTGACGGATGGGGACACACACACACACACACACACACACACACACACACACACACACACACACACACACACACACACACACACACACACACACACACACACACACACACACACACACACACACACACACACACACGGACCCCGTTTCAAAGTCCCCTCACGAACTACGTTCAGCGGGGACAACAAATGCTGAAAATTGATTTTTTTTTTCTTTTACTGTTTATTTACACCAATATGATCTATCAATGCCCTGAAAATTGCTCGCTCTGAAACTTCTGTTTTTGAGAAACTACTTAAACTGAATAATACAGGTTTTTTAACTGTGGCTATGGAGAAAAGTGTTGAGAAGTAGCTGGAAAGAAAGGAAAATGAATGATTGGGTGAGAGAAACCATCGGTGTACCTGAAAATGAAGGGCTCCAGGAGATGGTGAAGAAGAGGAAGATGAGCAAATACAATCATTGGAAATGCAGAGGTGACAGTTAATTTGGTGCTAGGAACTATTTAGGGTGAGATTGGCGCAAGAGGGTGAAGAAGAAGAAGACGTTATGAATGGATTGACAACATTGGAGAAATGGAATGGAATAAATGGATAATGCAAGAAAAGTGGCCATCAAGTGAAATGCCTACAGCTCTTTTGAGGGCTGTGACATGCTGAACTGAATTCAAAATTTGAAATGTTGGGTAGGGGGGAAATAATGGGCTTGAATTCCTCTCGCTCCATATTTTGTCAACTCCTTGCTTGACCAATGAATTTGTGTATTGGACTCAGTGAATCTAATTTTATACCAATATCATCAAGAATTAGGTAAGAGGGGTGGGGGTCACATTGCCCCCCCCCCCACCTTTTTAAGAATCAACAACAATTACAAATATAGGGAGCAAAGAGTTGAGAGAGAATTTTACTTACTTTGAACGGAGTGACAAATTCTCCACTTTCTGTGACATCACCGATGCGGTTCAGGAGATACTCACGTGGAATGCGGACATTGGAAAACGCAACAAACCTACATGGTGGAAAAAAATGAAGTAAAAAAGAAGAAAGTTATATATATATGTAATGTGATGTAATTATGTAAATCCAAACTATTATTAGATAGTGTTTGCTGTTCTTGCAAAGTGTTTTTCTTGTTAAATCCACTTCAGTAAAGCTTCTGAACACCAGAAAATTTGTTGTAACACCCATAACTGGTACTGACTTAATGTCAACATAATACTGCCTATGGTGAGGGTCCAATAGATTGTGCTCATCCTTACTACAAATAGATTAAAATTGTCTACTTTCTGGGGAATTACAAAATGAATAATATTCATGATTTCAAGCAATATATTTAAATTAATACATGTGTTTGCTTTACAGGCACTATATAAAATTGAGGAAGCCCCATTAAAAAATTGCCAAACCTTCAGACAGTAATGCTTTCCCTCATAAAATATGTACAGATAAAAATCGGCACATGAATTTGTCAGCTGACAGAATTCTGCAACACAGCAGTCTATGGAGGAAAACTGGAATGGTCGCTTAATGCTTTTCACTTTTTAAAAGCACATGATAGGTTCAAACTGCAATTTTTGCAGGGCTTCAATTTGAGGACTACCTGAAATCATGTCATTACCTTTAAATCACTGATTCCCTACCACTACCCCAACTACCAGAGATAATCTTAATCAATTAAATTTCAATTCATCCCTTCCCCACCTCACTCCAAACTGTCCTTACCCATTATCCAGACCATTTTGACCCAGCTTCTGCCCCAGGTCTCCCACGAAGACACCAGGCAGGGGTAGCAGTGTGGTAGGGTGACGTATTGGTACCACAAGTGAATTTAGGCCATGGCAGACCCCATCCGGTGTATAGAGCTGTGCATAGACGACTGCATGTGTGGCAGATTTGCCCAGGACACCGACCCATACTTTGGTTGCTTCAAAGTCTGGTGTGTTGATAACAAATTCCTAGAAAATTTAAATAGATAAATTTTAAATTACTTAATATTTAGGTGATGAGGTTTGTTTGAATTCAAACAAGCAATAGTCATACTGTACAAAATTATTTTGTATTCTTGTAAAGATTGTCAAATTTAAGGTAGATAACATGATTGGGGGTAATCCTTAACTTGGGGTAAAACTATTCTAGAATCAAGTAAACAATGCAAGGATTTTACTGTGAAAATTTTGTAGTCAAAAGTTGACTCATTTAAAAGCACTAGCATTAGTATGCCTCGTGACAGACAAATTTGTTGTGTAGCTTTCTATGAGATTAATTTTTCTCGGGCACAAGAGAAATAAAGTACTGGTATGTTCATGCTTGATTCTCCTTAAGTAAGCAAATTCAAGACAAATCCTTCCAGCCAGGAGATACACTCCAGCTGGTTTATAGACTGGTATATCTTTCATCCAGTTTGTTTCTGAAGGCATTTTTTATTCCTCCAAATCATGTCACTGCCCATTAGCATAAATATTCTTGTGTTAATTTCACACAAAAACCCCCACTGATAATGGGTTTCTTAAAAATTCCTTTCAAATACTGTAAAAATGAGATCAACCAAATGAGAAATTGGTAAAATGATTCTCAACTTCTCATCCCCTACTTAGTAGCACATAACTCAACTTTACATTTCACAATTAAGTCGTTGCCTCCAAGATTCTGAAATCCCATAGAGTTAACACAGGCCACATCCAGTTCCCGTAGCCAACGGGTTAATATCGCATTCAATATGTCCCAATGATCACTTGGTATGTTTAGAAGATTTATAGTTCTTAGATGTGGGCCTACCGGGTTTATTTTTTTTTTTCATTTAGTAAAGGTTTACTCTAACAAAAGCATACACGGGAATTTAGTAACAAATTAATGAATGTCAGGATATTCATTAGTTTATAATCACCTTTCAAAGCAAGCAGTCAGTTGGAAATTCAGTCAAAGTATGGTGTGACAATGTGAACACCTACACTGTACTTGAGTTGACTTTGATCTGTTTCCACAGTCCTAATCAGTTTTAAGTCAACACACCCACAGATAACCAAATTTACATTGGATACTATTTCTGTCAGACCCTCACGTAGACCTACTGCACAACCTTTATCTTGCCACCAAAGGTTAAAAATTGAATAACTCATCACATTTTGATAGTATGTGAAACCTGATTGAAGATTTTTGTCTTGTGCATTGCTATTTCAAAATGAAAAACTGTTGTATAGACAAAGTTATATTGTTTCTTTAAATTGATTTATTTGGCAATTTCCAAGCTAGGATCAAATATTTAACATATCAATCGATGACCGATTATTCACCCCGAATAATCTACTTTTCGAAGCTGCTTAATAAAATGTATAGTCTAGGTTCTAGCCGTTGCTATTTCGGATTCTCCGAGTTGCAGCCAATACTCGAAAATCTTGCCAAGCCGAGTGAGGGCGATTACCCCAGTGATTGCGTCGGGTGACGCAATCACTGGGGTAATCGCCCTCACTTGGCTTGGCACGATATTCGAGTATTGGCTGCAACTCGGAGAATTAAACCGGAATAGAAAGGGCTAGAACCTAGATTAAATAAAAGGCCGCCGAGCGGTCGCCGCCTGGTCGCCACCCAGTTGCTGTTGGGCAATAGGTCAGTCACTGGGCGGTGAGTTCAAAATCGGTCACTGTCTGGACGGCGCCTGCTCGATTAGGTCGGTACCCGGGTGGCGCCCACCCGGCCACCTGGCGTGTTTTGGGCGGTGGGTAAAATCGAGCAGGCGTCGCTGGAATTTTAACTCCGTGCTAAAACTTCAGCGGCGACTGACCGATGCCCTAAAAACCAGCGGTGCCTGGGCGGCCGCCGCTCTGTAACCGGGCGAAATTGGATAAAATCTCGCCGCCCGGCCGCCGAGCAGGCCAATTTTTGTGTTTGTGACCACAATGTCAGGCCCTCCTCAGCGTGCTCCACAAGAGACAACAGCTAGATTTTTGTACACAGTTTTCTAAAAGTCCACATGTATTTTTTACAGTTTTCATTAAATAAAAAAGCCAAAAGCACAAGAGAAAACCAATGGAGCCGGAAAAAAAAGCTGTATTGTTAATGGCCACAGTGGGGTAACCACATAAATATAACTAGGTTGCCAGTGAAAAATATTCCCGGAGGAGCCCAGTGGTCAGCCGCCAGTACGCATTTATATCTGGAGGGTCCTACCGATCACCGGCGGGCTACCGGCCGATTTCTTAAAAATCGTCCGATGGCCGGTGGGAGACCACCAAATTGCCCAATAACTGATGGGAGACCGTCTGATGGCCGGTGGAAGACCGCCAAATCGCCTGATGACCGGTGGGAGACCGTCCGGGAATCGGTTAGTCATCAGTCGGTTACTGCCCGGTCGCCGTGCGGAGAAGCACCCTCAATTTTGGCCAGTTTTGACTTAAATTGATCGGTGACCAACAGGAAATCGACAGGGTGCCACCCGAGCATCGCTAGGGCTTTACAGCCCGCTCAACATGCTCCAAGAATCGCCGGGCGTTGCGTAAATTCCAGCGGCGACCGAGCAGGCTATAAATCGGGTGGTCGCCGCTTTTATTTGTGACCGTAGCCTAATACATAATCTCTTATCTCTTTTTTTTTTCAATCATACCCTGAAATTATTTTTCTCATTGTAAATGTAATGGAGTTTACATAATATGTTAACATTACATAAAATCATAAATTGCATTATGATAATTTGTGATTGTGCATATATTATGTTGATCGTACACTAAATTGTATATAAATCATCTTTATTTCAAATCAAATCAAATCAAGAATGTAACAAACAGATACACCCAGGTCCTCTGCCGGAAGAGAAGGAGAATTCCTTCTCACCCGGCAGTAGGCAGGTTACAAACTCATAAACAAAAAACAGGTATATATTAACAAACACAATAGTAACAATTTGAAAACAAAATAACACAACGATAACAAAATGCCTGTGGGTATCAATTTCACAAATGATTTGTTAAACATGTATTGATAAAATTAATAATTATCTTGCAATTGTTCGTAGTTATATGGGGAAAGTAGTTTTTTGATTCATCGTTAATTATTTCGTACAAATAAAGAATCTATATTCTAAATTTAAACAAATAGTGATATGTTTTATTAATTAATTTTATAAATACATGTTCAACATGTTTATAATGCGAATATTATAGCATACATATAAGTTCTATTGCATGTTATTATAGTTATAATTATAGTTCCAGTCGGGATCGTGGTCATAGCATCATTAAATGTGAACAAAATTGTGAACCACATTGTGAACAAAATATGAAAAGTCTATTTGATACCCTTGCTCTGGGTACTTACTTTTGTACTGGGGTCATAGGTTGCAGTGGTTCGCATGGCACGAGTGTTGGTCCCATGTGATAACTCTGTCAGGGCAAAACAGCCCATGTTCTGTAACACAATGATAAAAAGATAACATGGTGGCAAAGAACTTTAGTAATAATCCAAGCAAACTTTTCGGTGTTTTACACCTTTGGAATCTAATGCATGCATTCAACACCTGTAATAAAGTAATCTATCACCATTATTTTGAGAACATTTTCAATTGGCAAATTCTTTCCAGATGTAACAATCTACAAATTTCACAATGCAACTCGTGTTAAACACTTTTTGAATCCTAGTCAGAGACAAACAAATCTGATTTTTACACGACATTCTATCATACCACATTTGTCCATGCTTAGGTTTTAAAACTAAATTTTAGCTTGATTGCTTTTATGCAATAACTTTTCAGATAAATCTTAAACTATGAAGAAAACAATCTTACAAATTATTGATGGGTGCACCACTAGGAAAAAGATGCGTCAAGCATTCCGAATATCCTATAATAATGTAGTCTATACAAAACAAGAAAATAGAGGGACTGATGTACTTTATTCATAGTTGAATTAGAAAGAGGAAAAAGGGCAAACCAAGTGAAAAAATCACCTCCAGACTTTGACATTTGCGAATAATATCCTCATGTCGACTGGACCCACTGGCTCTCACAGTCTCTCCAAACATCTAGGGAAGAAAGAATTTTTAAAAAATATGATTTTCAATTTGAGACATACATCTACATACATGTATCAGTAAACTTATATAAACAACAAAATTACAAAATCATTCTAAAAAAATAACAATCTAATACAGATTTGAGAGAGTCAAAACAAGACAAGGTTTGTCATGAACAGTGCTACTACATTAAAGTGCAAAAATCCCAGGTCCAAGTTGGAAGAATACAGTGCCTTGCCATATGTTTTACTTTATGACCAACTGCTGATTCCATGGTGATTTAAAATTTGATGTGAACCTGAACTAAACAAAAATTACTGGTCATCAAATATTAATTCATGCTAAACCATTGCTTCCCAAACTTGTTAAACTTGAGGCTCACATGTAATGGTAGAAATGCTTTGAGGCCCACTTTAACTCAAACACATTTTGTTTTTGAGGCTCTGTTTACAAAAAATGAGAAAAAATGACAATAAATGTGACTGAAATGAAGAAAATATGGACAGACTGCATGATAATCATACGTCTGCATGTAAGCATTGTTCCACAGTCAGTTGTACACGCAACTGGGAAGTGTTCCCTGGTTGTGATGACAAAAAATGTATACAACATGTAACAGTACATAGCTGAATTCCAGCTATGTAATGTAAGATCAGACAGAAATTGACTCTCTTTTATTCAATCTTTCATGGCCAACTTTGCAGTGCATCTGTAAGAGAGCTTCACTACCTGTCTAGTGCCTACCCACCAAGGGCCATGGACAACAAGTTGAGGAAGCACTGGTCTAAACAGAAGAAGCAGAGTAAAATAACAAAGAGTAAAAGAACAAAGCAATTGAGAATTAATTCTGTCTAGAATTAATTGAGAGTATACCTGCATATTAAGATTAAATTTAGCAGAAACAGCCATGTCGTACATGCACAATGCGATGGTAAGCCAGTTCTGCCGCAGTCCATGATTTGAGATCGCATCTTGAAAATTGTATCGTACGAGGCGGTGGACTCTTTGGAATGTGATGGCGCGTGCCTCCTCCGTGGATAAAGGCCTCTGGCTGTGCTGAAAGAGGGGATCTTGCTCCAGAGTTTTCCATACTTGATACTGGAAAAAACACAGACATTACAAAGTACAGTAATGTATTTTTAAAATCAGGGATGGAGTCAAGGGCGACAATTCCAAGTCACAAGGCCGCTGAAAATATATTGTTCCCATATAATTTGGACACGAGGATCGGTCCGAGGCCAAGGCCAAGGTTGGCAAAATCTGGCCTCGACTCCATCTCTGCTTAAAATACTTGTTAAATCTGTTTTTCAGTGAAAGAACTATACAGTTCAAACTCGATTAACCGGCGATGTTGGGACCAGCAGCCATCCGGATAAGTGATATGGCCGGATAAGAGAGATAATGTACAAACACAGTATGAGGGGAGGTATACATGCCATAAGTTGTTGTATAAACAACCCAAAGACCATGCACAAATTGCAACAGACCTCCCAAGAGTGGTACCTTATTTATTTTGCCCGGATACCCAGCTAGTTTCTGTGTACACTTCTGATAAAGGTTGGGGGCTATTTTTCTACCACTGGGGCTACATGTACCTTTTCATTGCACATCAAAATTTGAAGAAGACGATGAAAGATTGCCAATGTTTTAGCCAGTGCTTCATCCGTAAAAGTAACCATTTAATTCATTTTTGTTTCAATGCCATAATAAAAAAAAATGTGAAATTTTTCATAGCAAATCTGAGGGCGATTCTGGACTGTAGGAAATGGTCGCCCCAAAGAATTGGGTTTGGGGGATTTTAGGGGGCGATTTGGGCTTTGCAAAGGGCTAAATCACCCGTCGCCCTGGGTTATTTCCTACACTGCTGTTAATCTTGCTCCAAGGATCAATCCTCAGATTGCTCAGTGAAGCAAATTTATCTCAGCTCAGGAGAACATTTGACGATAACACAGGCTTTTTAATGTTGTACTCCGAAAGTCCCGGACTGTGTTTATCGCTGACATATCATTCATCGTTCGATGTCACCAACCACTGATGAATAACACAGTCCAAAACTTTCATACTTCACTAGATTATTAATGTTTATCACGTCTGCTTTACGAATAAAAGTAAAAAAAACAAAAACGTAACCTCGATGTTGGGTAGTGTGACCCTGCCCCTGTTGTCGACTGGTTTGTTATAGTATTAGTAGACCAACGGTGTCTGTTCGCGTCCATTTATTTCCGGGACTTCTTATTTAACAGTATTGACAAATCTTAACTTATAAGTCTGACCTACGATATGTCAATACTGTTAAATGAGAAGTCCCGGAATAAAACGGACAGACACCGTTGGTCTAAATACAAGTATGGCTGTCACGCTAGCTTGTATTTACCGTTGGTCTAAAGTTAGTATTATTGGTTTACCTGAAATCGTATTGCTTCCTCTCCTTCCAGAGTGACTTTCAATGCTTTCCAGTCAAATGAAGCTTTGTGCCGATATACATCGAGAGGCCCAGCCGGTAAGTCAGGTAAAACGCTGAAAATGTCCTTCGTTTCCATGGCACAAGCAGACTTATTCCGTCTCGTTGAGCCGCTGTATCATACCCCTAACTCCCCGCTCAAACTACCCGGACCTTTCGGGGACAAGTTTACGAGCAGGACCGTCGAGTTCAGCTGAATGGCGTGCTGCAGACCTGTATCTTCCGGTACTAAACTAAGCAAGCTGTAGTTTAATACAGACACCGTAGCGTGATTTCATCCAGATTTCATTAAACAATATTGTAACCCAAATAAACATCAATTTAAGTGTGAATTTTTCACTCACTTGAACATTCACTACGCCACTCCTACCTTTCGTATCATCCTCTAGCTTTATTCGACTTTGAGTTAATTAGTCTTTTCTCAAGGCCCAAGGGCTGTTACTTAGTAAAGACTAAACTCGGACAAACTATAAATCCATTTATTCTGATATCAAATTGTAGTAGAAACGGCAGAAATGGGTTATAAAGTGTCTGACGATAGGTTCAGGTATTCCGATAGATCAAACTGTGTATGGAGTCTATAATTTGATCATTTTGAATAAGGCACAAACTCCAGATTATCCCAGAACACAATAGGGGGGGGGGGGGGGGTAGAGGGTTAGTTCAAGTAAATGTCCAATGATTTTCTTCAATCTAGTGTAAATCATATTACAGTATGTATTATGCACGACATGTTGTATCACATATGATATCCTTTGAAAACAAACTGTAGATGTCAGGGTTGGAAACTTGTGATTATGGATTTGCGTACTATTATAGGACTTTCCAAACTGGGAGTTTAAAATGGGTAGCTACAAATTGAAGACTTATAAACACGCTTATCCGCCCTCCCTCCTCGCCCTCCCCTCCCCTTCCCCTCCCCTCCCCTCCCCTCCCCTCACCCCTCCCGCCCCTCCCTCCCCTCCCCTCCCCCTCCCCCTCCCCCTCCCAATCATTTGTAGTATGATCTCTTATGCAATTTAGTTGAATGTAAAATCGGACCGCAGGGCACAATAGCGCCCAATAAGTCATATGTGGCAAAGTGTGTCTGAAAAGAGACTAATGCCATCAAATGCAAAATTTTCCCAACTTTCATACCTATTTCGCTCATTTATTTTTTTTTTCGGCCATTTACTTGTTTTCAGTGATGACAATTTCAGAGCAGAATGAAGATTTGCACATCTACACTAAAACCCCAGTATAGTAAAAAATGTTTTTGTTTTGTTTTAAATATATATTAAATAATTTTTAAATAGATATATCAATGCCCTGTAAAAGTTGCTCGCTCTGAAGCTTTTCCATTTTTTGAGAAATCACTCAAAATGTAAAATGTCGGGGGGGGGGGCAACACTTTCCATAGGTAATGTCCATACTGCTACATGCTCTCCAATAATTCAAACTCACAATTTGTTACTATAATCAATTTCAGTAGGTTTGATATTGTATTCTGGTGTATTTGGGGTGACAATGGAATACTTTGTGAAAGATAGAGAAAGACGTCTGATCGACCAAAACTATTTTCAATCTGTTCTATTTATTTCTTTTTTTTTGGGGGGGGGAGGGGGAAGTAAAGTCTAATTTTAGGCAGTTTTGGGGAGTAGTCAAAATGCGAGGGTGGAAGGCTAAAATGTTCAATTAAATGTATGCTAGCAGCGATGGGAGATTTGTCAAACTGTGTCTGCTGATGGAAAACTTCTTAAAGATTGAAAGCAAAATATGTATCATGTGATAAATTGATAGTGAAGATTTTTCGATTAGGTTCTATCTGTGACATTTGCTCTGGCTACAATTGCTCTGATGACTATTTCATACACTAACCCTAACCCAACCCCTAACCCAGTTCTGAACTGAAAACCCAATGGCAACATACCCCAACCCTACTCTATGTCTTCTGAAATATTGTTGCCCGAGTAACTGTCGCCGGAGCAAATGTCGGGGTCACGAAAGATTTTTGTATCATTCAGTAATATCCAAAAAATTGAAGTCTTACAATTTTGTTGAAGAATGTGATGTAGCATATATTATGTGCTACATCAAACTTATCTTTCTTATAAATTCAGAAAATATTGAGAAGTACTCGTAAAGTTGAATCTATAACTGGAAACAAAATATGGCTTTCCCATTTATGTATTTCATTGCATTACCTATAATTCCTTTATGCTTTTTTTTGGGGGGGGGGGATAATGAATATTAGTATAAAACTGTCTATCTGCTGACAAAGATATTCCTATTCCCTATTTCTGTTTTTTTTTAATGAAGAATGAAATAAAATTTGAATTGGAACTTGATTTGAATTTCACTTTCCCTTTCACCTATCGACAGCACTATTTGTACTGCTATTTCAGTGTCCTTCTTTAATGAATTCTCAGGAAGTTTGGTGTTTTACAGTGTATCTTAAAAAAATTGTGCAAATGAAAAGCGCCCTCTTTGGCAATTGGAAAATAATCTCCTGACATACATCATCGTCAAGGGCATAGTCTTAGCTTTCAAATGCTGTTTGTTCTATTCAATTTGCTTGTGTTAATGTCCAGATATGGTGAGTTAACAACAAAAGGGTAAAATCGCAATTGTGCCACTTTTACTACAGTCAATGATAGCATCAGCTCCTCTTCTCTAGTAAAAGCGGCACAATTGTGATTTCACCCTTTCACTGTTAACAACATATCTCAAGATTAAAACAGGCAAATTTAGCAAAATAAACGTTATTTGAAAGCTAAAACTATGCATTTGACGTTGATATAAGCATCACGTCACAATAGTATTCTAATTTCCAAAGAGGGCGCTTTTAACTTGCAGAATATTTTTGAAACACACTGTATCAGTGAAATTAAACATTTGGCTTTGTCAAAGAAATATTCACAGTAATTGTAAAATATTCATTACATGGAGGATCTATTCACATTATGCAACTCATTCATACAAGCATGGATCCAACTACTGACTTCTTCAATCTATCACATTGCCTAACATTTTCCCCACAAAACACTTCGATTGAAAAAAAATCTTACACAAAAATGAATTTTATGTGTACTTTTATTTCAGTTGCAATGTTTGTAGTATACATGATTATAACAAATTACATTCAAGATAACTTTATATCAGTCATCTCGTAAGATCAGAGATGTTTTATAAATCACACACTTATTGGATGTTGATACCTCCCTCAATGGACCTGTGTGTATCTATGAGAAATGTATATGTATTTCATGCATTACACACAGGTACACAAATACACTTTTACCATACATCAACAACACTTTCCAATTTGTGGCAAGCTGCACAAGATAATGGCAAAATAATATGACCAAAATATAACAACCACTTTTGTCTTTCCTAAATGATAGAACTACTAGTAAGTTCATGCATTCATATGTGTATTCATATGTGTGTTTAGATGTATTTATGTATGTTTTTCTACATATCTAATCAGTAGCTTTGCAAACATATTACTCCTCAAAACTTTCCATAACTTAATCGAGCACTGTCAAAATTGTGAGTATAGTACAACTATACAAATGAGACATATAAAATGATATACATGTTTCTGTTCCTTGTCTAAAATAATACTTCACATGGAGATAAACATATGAAGAATGCAAACATAGAAATAGCAGCTGCAGAATTATTTGTCAGTACTCCTCGAGACTTTTGGGAACATTTAACCCTATATTAACTGGGGGGGTCAATTTGACCCCCCCCTCGACGAATTTCGCGACCATGCCGCCGCGCAAAATTTTTTGATCGCGTCGCTCGCTGAATTTTTACTTTCAAGTCTTGCGCATCTTTTGAGACCATTTTCGCGAAAATCGGACCTACCGTTACGACGCTGCGCGACTTTTTATACATGCATGTCAACCCCAAAATCGCTCAAAAACGTGATTTTGTGTACAAAATCAATGGAAATTGTGTTTCAAGCCCAAAATCATAAATGTATGATTATTTTTGCTTTTACTTGTTGAAATGGATTAATTTTATGCTGTTTATGATTGCAAAAGTGTCCCCAACAAATTTCATCAAAAAAACAATAGAAAACAAAAGGTCGAAAAAACAAAGAAATACATAAGAAATTCACAAAACAATAAAATACATAAGAAATTGAGTCCAATTCGGCAAATTTTTTTGTAGATAATTGTGAGAAATGTCAGA